>OMLP01014890.1:3606-29581 GCA_900302685.1 Spondyliosoma cantharus | reverse complement strand
CATGTTTCTGTGCTTCTGGTGTGTGTGTGAGACAGAGAGAGAGAGAAAGAAAAGAGAGAGAAAGAGAGAGACAGGGGAAAGGAGGGAGAGGGAGAGGGAGAGGGAGAGGGAGAGTGCTCACCCTGTTGATTAGCTCTCCAACCATGCCAGTCCAAGAGCCGTTGGGCTCTGGAGCCCCGTACAGCCCATCATCCACCAGCTTGATCTTGAAGGAGAATTTCAAGATGTCTGCCAGCTCCCTGAGCATGTCGACACAGAAGCCTTCATACTGGTCGTTGCCCTGGAAGTCCTGGTAGTTTTCTTTGCGCATGACATATGGGTTCTCCTGAACATCGGGGACACGAGAGAGGTTTCAATCCGGGAGTAAGAGTATCTTGTTTTTAGGAGGGATTACAGATTGAAATGTAAGGCTCAGTGTGTCAAAACAGGGATCCTATTGTAAAAAATAACTGTTATATCAATAATAGATTGAAAGAATAGTCCGACATTTTGGGAATTGTGGGGTTTTTTGTTTTCTGCAAGAGAGTGATGAAACAAGATTCTCAAATCTGTACTCTACAACCAGAATAACTTGCACAAAGACTGGAAACAGGGTGAAAAAGCTAACCTGGGTCTATTCACTCATCTTAAAGTAGTTAAATTACATGTAAAATCTCCATCTAATCATATTATATAAGTGAAATATAAGTGTCGAATGTAATGCATTTGCACGAGCAGGAGGAGGAGAGTAATCACTGAGAGAAATAGTGATAACTGTTGGAATGTAGAGCGAATCAACATCTTTATTTACCCCCCATCTTTTTCTTTATTATCTTTAATAAATATTGATAAACAATGTTGCTTACAGAAGCCTAAAAGTTACTGTTTTGCAGAATGTTAACATCTCCCTCTCCAAAGCTTCTTTATTACTAAGTTATGGCTTGTTTTTTTAATGCCTACAGCCCAGTCTTTGTGCTAAGCCAAGCTTTATGTTCAGCTTTTGGCAAGAATAAGCTTATTTCCCAAATATCGAACCACTCCACTTAAGATACCCCCATAAGTTGCTATTAGTATGTCATTGGTAATTGAGTGGGAAGTAAGTGTCCCTTTTCCTCGAGTGTAACTCTTTACTCAAATTAAATATAATGTACTTAAAAGATTATTCCACTAAATTTATATATCAAAATCAGTTTATCTTTCATTTGGAGTATTGCTCAGCTTGTCAATACAGATTCAGTAAAGCTGGAAGGCTTGAGTTAAAAAAAAAACTGGGACTTTACTTGGCAGGGAGTGTCTAACAAAGACATTATATATTTACAGTTTCATCATGGGAATTGAAGGATTCAGATTTTGGAGCTTGACCAATACTATGGACTGAAAGTCAGGATATCTTGGCTTCTGCAGAATCAATTTAGACCTTTCTTTTTAAAATCTGTCTCATGTGAGTCCCCCAACATTATGGATGTCGACTACTGGACTGCTGGAGTACTCCTTTAAAATAGATAAAATGGCTGCAGAAGTAGGTGAAAGAGCCAAGAATGCAGACAGATTCGGTGACTGCATTGGGAGAAAAGAGGTAGACGCAAACACACATACTGTGTGTTTATACATCTAGACAAACGTTAAGATGATGGAGCACTGTCATATAAAAGATTTAGTGATTTTCTCATATGACATTACTCATATGGAAACCAGAAGGAGACAACCTCTAGTGTTTTGATCAGGACTTTGGCAGTTTGAATTTACTCACACATCTCTCTCAGCGCCCTGTCAGTTGCTATGACAGCTACAGTGACAGGAAAATGATCAGAAACAGATCACAACACAGCATGAGCTGCGGTACAGGCTGTGCCACCACAGGAAAACAGTCCTGACCTCAGCAGTGTGGCGGGTGAGAAGGTAACCTTACCAGGATGGTGGTGACAATGAGGGTCTTGTTTGCCAGAGTCTCTGAGACATTAATATCCAGGCTGGTGGAGTTCATTGCCAGGGTGTTGTTAGAGTACCAGATCCCGATCTAACAGAAAAGAGAAAGCGAGAGAAAATCAATGGCTATTGTTGGATGAATAATGTACTGTTAAGCTCTAACTTCACTGCCACTGTTTTACTGTTGTGGCAGCCTACACACCATCTATAGCAAAGAAGTATTTCAGTGAGTGCATTAACACTACTGTTCTATTTTATAGAGTGCTTTTGCATGCTGAATATTTTGATGCTTTGCTCTGGTAACCCTAGTGAAACATACTGCGTATGCACAATGCTCTAATTCCCCCCATGGGAGCTATACACACACCTGCAGTACCATGCATTGTAAAAAAACAGAAAAACAAATTCTGTTTACAAGCAGAGCAATGAGCTGGGACAGGATGGCAAAGTAAGTGAGCCAGAGTTTCATTGCCACGTCTATTTTCCTTCACTAACACCTCAAATTGCATAAAGCAACAGCTCACATAGTTCCATTTTATGGCGACAGTAAAGTCGCTTAGGTACGTAAGTGTGTGATTATGACCTAGCCAATGTGCAGGGGTGGAACCGCAGCCCGCATAGGCATTTCTTTGGGAAATATTACTGTACTTCTTTCAATAGGTCAGAGGAGAGGTAATGACTGCTCAGACAGTCACAGTTTTTCTCTGACACTCTTTATCCCACCCTGACATTTAAGAGTGTTCTTTTTCCTCCCTGCCACCACCACCACAGTGTGTGTGCAGCTGTGCAGAGAGGTGTACAGAGTTAAAGTGTTAATTATCGCAACTCTCCTGCAGAGTTAACATCCAAGTTTAAGTACGGTTATCAGGTGGCATTTAGTGTTAGCATGGGAGGCAGTTGGCCTATAACAGAGAACAGCAAGATGTATTAAGGGACGGCAGAGAGAAAGTGTTTCCACCAGTCAATGAACCGCGAAGTAATTCCCTCAGTCTGGATCTGCAGTGATGTGTGTGCTTATGCTTCATTTAGTCCTGACTTTGAAATGCAGGTGAAAACACACTGAAAATTGTCCCTCACCCTTTTCTTTAATGTTCACCGCGTCTGTATTGACAGAATAATGCACCAAAATGGTCCTGAACACCTCGCAGGCTGGGGCTGACAACATTTTTTTTTTGGTTTCCCACAATGTCCAACTAACCCGAACAAATTCATTTTGGCTTGTAACCAGTACATCAGAAAGATAAAATGCCCAGAGTAACAGGGAAAATGAATGAGAAGGAATGCGTAGAACAAAAACTTTTAAACGAGACTGTGTAACTTTTCAAAGAAGAAATGACACGCGATTCCTCTTACAAATGAAGAATGTGACCAATGAAACATGCTCTTGCTTAGAATTCAATAGACTCAGGGGGTTTTGCTGCAACAGCTTTAATTTGTCTGGTATGACCAGTAGCTTTATCACTAACATTATTGAGGAAGTTTGCACCATTCCTCTGTACTTATAATCCTGTAATTGCCACTTGTGGGCACAGTGGAGGGTACGCAAACGGTTGGTAGTTTTCAATCTAAGCTTGATCCCAATCATTCATATAAACTGCTACATGATATGAACATATTGTCAATATACAATTTCATAATTTTCCCTGCTCCTAAATGGATCTTATACCCAACTGATGGAGCCATGTTATTCTATCTTTTTAGTTGTTTTTAAGTCCCCATCTACTTCAGCTGTTGTGGAGAATGCTGCATCGCTGTTTTGCTTTGAACCTCGAGAAATGTTTTGTGGACTACGAAACATCAGCCCATTTTCCATCGGCATGGCAGTGAGTGAATAACGAAGCAGGTATACTTGAACCAATCTTTTCAACATAATAACATTTTAGTGTTTTTGAATTGTGGGTTTCAAGAGAGTTCAAGAGGTAGGAAACATGACCACTTCAAAAAAGCATCTTTAAACTCCAAGACCTCGGTCCAGTTCCATACAAGACAAGAAAAAGACAAAAATAAACTCCATTAAGACTCCTTATAAATATTGTATGCAGTACTGTGTATCGGATTAGCAGAGATGTAGATGTTTCTGTACATACTGTACACTCTGAACTGAGCTTGAGGCAAATTACAAACACTGATTCCAACAAATTGATGTCATTGTTTGAAGCCGTGGGAAGAAAATGAATCAAGTGTTAATAAAATACCATTTTTGTATGTTTTCATATCAGAGAATATCAAGTCAACTCCAGCTGTGGCTGAGAAAAAAACAAAGCATCTGTAGCGGTCCAAACTTCTAAACATATTCGTACTGTAAGACTAAGAACAATACTTGAACCAGACCTGCTATAAAATTTAGCAACCGTTCAATTTGATTAAATTAAATTGATGGACTATACAAGCAGCTAATGTATTCCAATGGCCTTCAGATAAAATAAATGTGAATACAAATTTGCAGCTACTGCATTACCCATGTCTAATAGCAGGTTACACTACAGTGGCGTCAGGTGAAATCAAACAAGCTTCACAGAGGAAAGATATTTGGACACTATCAGAGTCTGTGATGACGCTGACCTCAGTGTTAAACGCCTCCCATGGTACTGTGACATCAGACGGCCGACCTAACCACAAGCCTATGGGCGATGTAACCTGGCTACTGCATGATAACAGGTGACTCCTGACCTCTTTGTGGCCTCCTCGGTGTTTCTCCAGGATCCGCAGGGTGTAGTTTGTCCTCTGACCTTTGCTGTTGAACTCCACGCGCCCCGTCAGGCCGTCGTACTCCACCTGGCAGGCACGCGGCGAGCGTGAGGTGAGGAAAAGCACAGAAGGAAAGATAAGAAAATGAGAGTGGAGCAGGTAGAAACAGTGAATGAGAACATACACAAAACACATAAAAACAAACAATCTTCTTCTCACTATCTATCATGGTTTCGCAAACATGTACTATCTACAGTGACAGGGGAAAAGAGAGGTTGAAAGACAGGAAAAAAAAGAAAAAGAGAGCTAGGGAGACAGAGGAAGTGTTTGAGGCTGGACCAGACATGGATGGTCAGTTTTGGATCAACTAGGAGAAAGTGACTGAGTGAGAGAGGCTCAGATGGAGCAGCAAAAGGAGTCAACAGCACCCTAATAAGACTCAGACCTGCACCTCACAGCTCAGCTCTCCAAAACCCAGGTGCTGGCACAGTTAGCGAGATCTATGATGAATGGCACAGTGCTGAAGATGGAGCACACCATGATGTTGACTAACAAAGGCAGATGTCGGGCCGGTGGGGCGGAGGCAATGAGGGATGGGGCCCGGGCTGCCTTGACAACAGGTCGTCGATGAGAGAGACAGACACAGACGACCAGAGATGGGAGATGACAAAGAGTAACAGCAGACAGATGTTACATGCAATATGAAATGATGGTGATTCACAGTGTAGCTGTACAGCAGCCACCAATCAATAATTCTGATTAGTGCTAATCAATTGAGTCATTTTTTAAAGCAACAATGCCAAACATTTGCTGGTTGTACTTTCTTTTCTCTGATTCATGTTATTAGAAATTTGAAATGTTTGAAGGAGGGCTGCAATGATTATCTTTATTAACAATAAATATGACAGTTTTTCCATTTTATCTGTGAGTTGTCAGGAAATACAGAAACATATCACAATCTCCTAAGCAGTCTCATTACTTCGTTATTATGAAGTACAGTGTCAGAAAAAAGGTAAAGTTAAGGACTCAGTGTTATGTATCACATCATTTGAGGAGGCGCAAAAATAGTAACTAATGATTTAGTAATTAGTCATTAATGAGTCAGTCTTTCTCCAATTATTTTTTTGCTAATCGAGTAATCGTTTGAAACATCTTGACTATGGCAATAACACATGGAGATGCTACAATGGATGTGAATATCAAATATGGACATTTAAAAAATAAAACACTTAATTAAAGTGATCCTTCAGAAGTGCATGTTTATGAGCATGCATTAGTTATTTGACAACACATGCTGAGTTTTAATCTTTTACCATGCGCAGGTAGTTCATAAGACTGGTCCCGTGTTGCCAGATCTGAGGTGAGGTGCAGCTGAGTGGCTTCACTCCAATTTCCTGACTGCGGTTCAATTCCCTCACCGCCCCCACCACCACATGCACCGCATCAAACATCAGTGCTGACGAGAGCTGTGGAAAGGGGGGAGAGGAAACAAAAGAGGGGGGGATGGATACAAAGCGAGGAAAGACATGGAGCCAAGGGAGAAGATGCAATGAGGAGAGGGCGGTGGAGGCAGGGAAAATAAGAGGAGAGAGAGAGAGAAGAAATGTGAGGTATGAGTAAACCAGTGGGGAGGAAACACAGATGGATACATCAATACCCATTAAATACAAGCAAAAGACTAGCTGAATCTCTTTAACTGCTCCATGAATCAGAGTGAGGAATAAAGTTGGTTAATGTTACGTGGCATACAAACAAGGCTTTGAAAATTACTACTCAACGTGTGCATGCATGAATACTGAAGCGTCCACGAGACTGACCGCAGGGCCGGGATACGTTAGGTCACAGCCCTCCCTCCAGGAGAGGTTGAGACTCCTGATGAACTCCAAATAGAAGGGATGGGTGGTGTTAAACATGGAGAAACCCACAATGTTGGACTGCTCATCCACAATGTCATCCAGCCTCAGTAGTGGGAAGTCCTAGAAAGGATGAGAAGGATGACAATGTTGTTTCAGATCTTTAATAACACTGTGCAAAAGAGAGTGTGATGACGAAAAAACGGGGGAGGAGGGAGCAATGAAGTTATCAACAGCGAGGAAAAGGGTAAAACAGTGATAGAGGGGAAAGAGAGGTTGATGGAAATGACTCCAGTAGCTTCTCGCTGAAAAAACCCACACAAGACATCTAAAGCACAAGAGCACACCGTGTTCAGAGGACGAAGAGGGGATAAAAAAAACACAAAAATCAGGCGCAAAGCATAAAGTGACACATTAATTCAAATGGTAGAAGGGGAGGGGAGGATATCAAAGAGGCAGATGAAAACACCCGACGTGTAGAGAGGGCGGAAGGTAGAAAAAGGGCACATCTTGTCTGTCATCGCCTCCACCCCAGACCCCTTTTTCTTCCAGGTTTTTTGCCATCCTCCTCTGCACTTCCACGTCTTTGTACAGTATGTTCATTTCTCAGATCTTTTCTCTCTCTTTCCCTCTCCTCATCCTTCATCTCCCCTCTCTTTTCTCTCCCTATGCCAACCCTTCTTTTCTCCCGTTATCACACTTTCTCCGCTTTAGCACCTTTGCCCGCTAATAAAGGGACAAAGTGGGAGGAAGGAACGAGTGAACGTGGAGCCACAAAAGGCAGAGGAGAAGATGGGGTAGCACTGGTGAGCTCTTACCATGGTGGTGAGGATGTACTTGTAAAATGCTGATGTCATCCCCAGCTCTGACGCCTGTAGGACAAAGAGAAAGAGGGAGTGAGAGGGGAAAATAAGGAAGAGGTAGGTGTGGAATAAGGGAAGATGTGGAAAGATTGATCGAGGGAGGGAGAGAAAGGGCAAAGGAGGAGGGTTATTGAGAGGCAGAGAGTAAAGGAGACAGTTGGGGGACAAAGTAGGAGAGAATATGGGGGAGGAAAGGAGGAGGGAGAGGGAGCATGCGTTAATCACAGTTTTACATCATCAGACTAACACTAGGACATTTCGCTGAGGGCGGACAGCCGCTCCAATATGCCCAGCGAAAACATCCCATACGCATTCAAACTGTGACTCACTGCGCTGGCTATCGGCATTACAGGCCGTACCATGAATCAGAACAAGCCTGTGTAACATCTGTACTGCATCCCAGCAAAATGTTCTTTTGTCAAAGACTTTCTTAAGAGTGTTAGTGATTGTTGCTGGCAGGAATTAATAAATATTGTTCCCTGTGCAGCTCTGGAGGCCAGAGAAGGTAAAAAATACATGTTAATTCTGTTAAGACAACAAATGTGCACCCTGTGGGTCTCTAAGAGAGTTGTTTTATTATTCTACAGATGGCGAGCTCTGCACGCCCTTCACGACTGTAACCTGAATCTTTCCCAAATGGGAACGTTAAAGAAAAAAGCTCAAATCCCAGAGTGCTGCTGTGTGTATTTTAAACAGAAGTAACTTCACATCCTGCACTAGAGGGTGGCTCTGAGGGACGTATTGATGTTCGAGATCTGACCTTCTTGAGGATGAGATAGGAGACAGAAGCATTGGCGTCGATGATGATGGTGGCCACTTTGTCGTCACGGATCTCCTTCAGCAACGGCGTAGGGTCCAGGTTGTCATCCAGCATCCTGATTGACAGCGTCTCCCGAGAGATGAGAAAGCGGCGGACCAGTTCCTCCAATCTCAGCAGGCCTGAGGCAGAGCCAAAGCAGAGCCGAGCAGCATATCAATGTCTGTATCAGTAGACACTACTCATATTTTCCAGAACGTAAGCTTTGCAGGACCTGTGAAAATCATGAGTTATCCTCGGATGGCTATGCATTTGTGTCATCTTACAAACATGATCGATGGTTTGAGTAAATCTTCACTGAAATGTGACATAATTTAATATGGTCTCTCTCTCTGTAGGACCTATTTCTATCTATTTTGACCTCCAACAAGGAGATTCTTTATTCAGTTAGTTGTTAGTGAGCAGAATATCTCAGCATGAACATGAACTTTTCATCACACCTACAAAGGGCGTTTTGTAGTGTGCTGTTTGGGTGCCTGCCGCTTGATTTTAAATAACACAACATCATGCACATGAAACTTAGTGTGTTATCCATCTTGATCCTTGCTCGTATAGATCTTTAAAAAAAAAAGTACAATTACCAAATTAAAATCCTTAAAATGTAACCCATTCCTTCTCCCTCATTACAAATTCCAGTATTTTTGAACACGCAAATATTTTTTCATTTTGCAAGTTTAAGCGTTGCTCTCAGGATGTCTCCTACTTCACTATAAAGTCCATTCTCAGGGTATGTGCGATGGAGGCTTTGAGTTTCCACTTCACACATGAACATGGGCCAGGATTGGCTTCCAAACTATTTGAGATGTCACAAATCATGCTTGTCAGTCCACCTCTCAAAATCACAGCATAGAAAAAAAATGACTGCGAGAATATCCTTTCAGTGTGAAACTCTGCACATACATTATTCTACAGCGAAGGTTTAACACTCAACTGTAGGAAGAAGAAGAAGAAGAAGAAGAAAAAACAAAATGACTGAAGGGGGGCTTTAAAAACTAAACACAAGATGCCTCCCGTCTTACTGTCCATTCAGTGTATATGCAGCTTTCAAGTTTTCACATCACATTTGTATAGGTTGCATATTGGACCAAACTAGTTGTAATGTCATAAAATCCTGCTCATACGTATGTCTTTTTTTACCATAACATTTAAATCCACTTTGCAAATGTAGCAAGATAATCTCTACAAAATCTATAATTAATTAATAATAATAATAATTAATCTCTAAACTCTACTTTACTCAACTTGCTGTACTTGTATCTAGCTACAGTAACATGACAAAATACAACTCGACATAACTAAGTGTAAGTGAGTCTGAAGCTTTATCCATGAGTTTCCTGGGGAGATCACTGATGAGGTTACTGGGGGAGCAATTATGGGTGACGTGTCCAGTGATCGTTCGAACTACCGTAAGTATTAAACCAGCATAATAACTGACACACTGGCTGTACTTGTCGTGTTAGCTGAGTGGGCTAAGTAATAATAATAGTGTTAGTAGGATTTACACGCATGGTCACTAACCTAGATCTTCATGAACAAATGATATGCCATATCAATGGCTCTAAGAAAGAGGATGAGTATCCTGTTACCAAAAAAATGATTATGGTTAAGGGAAGTCAAGCTCATAATTCACTAAAGGTATTAGGGGGTTAGGAATAAGGTGAATACAAAGTCCTAATATTCCCAGACTGAGTTTAAGTGCCCTCCAAAATTCATGGCTACCATCAGCCAAACAGCATGACAAATTTCCAAACATTCTCTATTAATAGAATAATACATTTAGATGGTTGTGGGGCCTTGGCGCAGGTAGACACTCTTTGAGTGCTTTGTAATTCACTTTGTGTCTGTTGTCTCATCCATCAATAATTGTTTGAGTCCTGTGAGCGATGTATGTAATTTGCGTAAAGTAGTATGTGTTCAAAAAATAATGACGAGCTTAAACTCGTATGACAAAGTTGGAGATACGTGGATTCAGACAGAGTCAACGAAAATCTACAGACTTAAATAAGAAAAGAGGGTCCTTGGCCTTTCAAATGTATTCATTAAATTGCATTTAACAAAGATTTCCTTTGAAATGGGATGATGGCTTTTATTCAAGGCACATGAGGTAGGAAAGCATAGAAGGGGGAAGCTTAAGACGTGTTAGAAAAAGTCTAATTTCAAGGGCTGTGGTAAGAACATTATGTAAGAACATTTCTCTGTTATTAAAATTTTTTTAGAAAACCAGTAAAGTTAATAACTCTCACCGGGTGCCTATAGAATCATGAATGGCAGGCTACTATGAAATGATGACTGTGTGTGTATTCAAAGGAGACCTGAAAAAATCCACATGACAGAAAAGTGAGAATTATTGAAGCTGCGTATGGCATTGAAAATAAAGACTTTTGCATAGAAATTATAAAAATTGATGAACAAAACATCGGGTAAAAATTGGACTGCTATAAACTGTGAAGAAACTGAAGAATGTCCAGAAAACACTTCACAAAGCATCTGAAAGAGCAAAATGATCAAATATACTTTTGCTCCTAGAGAATATTTCACCTCTGTTTGATTGCACAGGATGGGTGTATCCAACTGTGATTCTTTGCTGGCACATATGGTATGATTTGCGCTCAAGTAAAAACCTTCTGGAAAAATGTTATGCTTGTGCCTGGATGAAAGATCATTACCTATACTGTTCATTGTGATCCAGCAATTTTCCTTTTTAAATTACGCTGTTGAAGGAACCTGATCCGATCACACGAAACACGTCTTATGAACCAAATGCATGACAGTTAAAAGACTGATAGCAATAAACTGGAAGGATGCATTTGGAGATGGACTGTGGCTTCAAGCATTCCTAGAGACGATCACTTTCTCAACTTTATGATTAGGAACAGCAATTGTGGAAAGTAATAATGGACTTACATACTTATACTGGCTAAGACTTTCATTACTGATTAGTTAATGCTCTAGAGCCTGATCTCAATAAAAGTACACTAAATTCTCTCTATTTTATTCTTTTTGTTTGAAGCGTTCCCAAGTGGTCTTATTGTTGGCAATGCTGTCGTGAAGACAAACGTATCCCTTTTTGTAATTTCCTCCAAGCAGTGTGAGTGACAAATGTGAGTTTATGCATTAATTTAGCCTCTATTGGAGATGTGAAAGCAGATAGATATGGTGCCAGGCTGCCAGCCTGACTGAATCGCCAGTCAGCCTTCATTTTCCAAAAGAGATTTTGTGCCCGGTGGCAGACAAAACTGCATAGTGAAAGCGACGTGTGTAGGGAACCAGTCCAGTGATTCCTCCACATTCATTCAGGAGTGGTGGACCACCTCAGTAAGAATATTACCACCTCAGCTCGATAAAATGGGAAATTTAATACTATGAGCTAGAAAAAATACAACAAAACAAACATAGGCCAAACATAGGCCAATTGCATACAAGTAGCCCTTTAATCATCTAAATCAACTAAATATAAATAGTGCTGCAATCGCTTAAAGCACCAAACCCAAAACTAAGACCAACAGTCGTGGAAGCGGAACAAATACCAAAATGTACCCCCTGCCACCACTGCTGCAACACAATTTCAGTGAAAACACTGTACTCTATCTATCACTGTTTGTATTGTTATCCTATAGCCATTACATTGTGCAATCAACATTTACTTAAAGCAACATTATGTAGAAATCGGCATCTTGTGTGATTTGGCACCCCCTACAGTTTCTCAGTGCAACACCACTTTCGTAAATACAAATCCCCGCTCTCTAACAACTTGTCAGATGTAATGTAGGTGCTAACGACGAACAAAAATCCTTACAGCATAACAATGTTATGCCTTGCAAACTTAAACATGTATGTAACACTGTGATTCTACCCTCTCATTTAAGTTACATAGTGCAGAAACAAGTAATTGGGGGGCGGAGTGGCACCATTCACCCTATTACAAGACACTGTACCATCACCATGAATTTGAAGCTGTTATTTTAAGGTAAAAAAAAAAAAAAAAAAACATAATTTACATAATAATTAAAACAAAACCTTGTCTTTTGACGGATAAATTATTTATTTTCATTGTATGTTATATTCATTTTTGGCTTTTTTGTTTCCTGTTTTAAACGTCTTAGTTCTCCTCAAAAAGAAAGGCTGTAATACAGTACTCGAGACAATTCACCCACTTCGAGTGAATTCCTCTTGAAAATGAGTATAACCAGTGGCAGTCAAGACTCACTTGACATTGTGCATGGAATGAGCCTTTACTAGAAAGTCTACTCTGCTGCTTCCTAATTGTAATTCCATAGTAAAGCACTCCTAGCTATGTAAATAAGTGGTGGGGCAGGCATCTAGGGGGACAGAGGGGAGGGGAGAGGTAGTGCACAGAGCCCTTCAGCAAAAGAAAGCCTCTGTAAGCAGTGGGGTAATCACTGAACCAGGCCAAAACTTTAATTAGTTTGAGGAAGGAGGGGAAAAAATCAATGCACTTTACAGCTTCCTCTCCTCTCTCTCTCTCTCTCTCTCTCACTCACTCGCCTTCTTTCACTTATTCTCTCCCTCACACACAGAAGCCCTAACCTCTCTGTGTCTCTCTCGTCTTCACCCTGTGCTCTAGTTACCTCTCTCTGTCTTTATCCATCTTGCTCTTACGCCGCCGCCGTCTCCTCCTCCTTGCGCTCAGTCTCTCCCTCTCGCTGTCCTTAACCTCATCCATCTCATGAAAACTGCATAATAGAATTAGGCTCAGATAGCTCGTTGTGACCCAGGTGTAGCAGGAGAAGGATACATCGGAAATGACCCAAAAATCTCTGACTCACTCTCATTTAACAGAATATCTATGAACTGCTACTTGCACGGGCTAAAGGGGGACGCATTAGTTTGATGCCGTTTACATGCTGTTGAAAAAAAATGACCAGTTTCTAAACCCGTTGATTAATTAGGATGCACTCACAGCGGGTGTCAATGAAATGTGTGACTTCACACATTACTCGCCTCACTGGCAAAAAAAAAAGAGAGATTGTCTACTGCACTTGAACACACCACTCTACACTGGGGTAAACAAGATGAATAAAACAAGTGAGCTGGTGGTAAACATTGTCTGATGTTGAACCTCTGCAGTGCCAAAATAGAGCCGCACACACAACCAAACAAGTACCCCAAAACCCACTCTCACATGTACACATATGCAGTACACTCAGGGGCAACACACACTCACACAAATATATAAAACACACACACACATGCGCGCGCGTACGGACAAAGTGAACCGAGCACTCAAATATATCAAACACAACAAATATATGAAATACACACATACCGTGACCACACACACCCACGCGCTCGTTCAGAGTGTGGAACAAGCCTGTTGAGTGGCAGTTAGCACCTATTCTGCAGCCATGGCAACCAGCTCCATGGCGATAGATAGCGCAGCCAAGTGGGTCAGAGTCTGTGAGCGTGATAACCTTGTGTAGATCACCTTCAAACCAAATACATTACACACACGCACCACTCCGTCTCTCCACTGCATCTTTTGGCCCGGATGGTAACTATCAGCCTATCTGTTGCCTCTATGAGAAATTCCTCTGAGAGGGACTGCTCTTATCTGCCCATTCAACCGATGATCAAAACTGGATTTGAAAAAAAGATGTCTGATGCCATTTCAAAGCTCTTATAGTTCAATCAAATGACAAGTCCACAAGGAATTCAGCTTACTTTCAGGAAACCTGCAGGAGGCTGCTTAACTGCTGGGGAGATAATGAAAGCATCTCACTGATTGAATCATTTTTCATAATGTCACAGTTTTTTGTTCGTCAAAATCTACCCTTTTCGCATGGCTACGAGAGGTGTTCACAGGCTTCAGTGGTCCCACTTATTCTTTATGCGATTGCCCTTCAGTTTTTGCACGGAGCTACTTGGCCGGTGTGAGCAGTCAACAGCTGCAGAACAACTGGTCTCGGCTCAGTTTCACTCAGGACTCGACTAAAAAAGTCTGCCAATTATTCAGCGGAAAAATTACGAATTTGCCACCTCCTACAGCACATAGCGTACCTTGTCATGTATTCACAAAGCGTTGATTGAATACTACAGCCACCATCCGACCAGGCCCTTTAATTCCTGTGACTCTCGATAGGGTAGTGCATAATAAATCAATAACGCACTCTTTCAAAATTAAAATAAAGAGGGCTAGTGACTAAGCCCCGAATCCCCTGTGATGTTAAAGCTCTCTGAGTGCCTGGCAAGTTAAATCAACTCCCCTAAATATTTGCAATACTGGGAAGCATTTCAAACACGAAAATTCATTAAATTGGTTTGGACTAACAACCCTCTGAGGTGGATAAGAGACAGTGTGTGAGAGCATGAGTAATAAATAGGAAACACTGCAGCATGAGCCATGTTCTGAACTCTGACAACAGACAGAACTTTATGACCAGACTGTCAAAGTGAGCGTCCAACTGCGCAAAACAGTCATGTCCGCCCAAACAGTGTGAACGTGCCAACACTCCCACAGAGGCATTTTCCCACACACATATAGAAGGTGAATACGCTTGTGAGAAGACAACCGATGCATTTACACCCACCTAATCATAATCACAACCATCTAGTCAAACATAATGTTACTGTAAAACTATAGTACAGGCTACATGTGTACTCACACTCAGCCTTGGCGCAGACCAGGCTGGCTGAGGGGTAACTGAACGAGCGCAAGATGGCTCCTATGGCCAGGCTCAGGTCCTCGTTGCTAGGGTACAGAGTGACAGAGGCGAAGCGCAGGTACGGCAAGCGGGGAGTTTCCTCTGGACCAATCTTTACATGAGGGATCTGCCAGAAGGAGAGAAAAACGGTTGGGGAAAGGCGATTACGGAAGGCAAGTTGTTATTAACTTCCATCCAAACATAACAGGAAAAAACAGTGAGTAAGGAGGATCCATTAGAGGTGTTACGGGTTGAAAAGAGAGATAAGAAAGATGGCACAGGCAGAGAACAGAGCACCGTTAAGATAAAAGGCCACGGGAAGAAAGGAGGAAACAGTTAGAAGAAGTGGATGACGGTTAATTATATGAGTAGAAACTGAACGGGCAAGTAAAAACGAATCTCTAGGTGCATTTATCATGACGTCTGTGTGGGTAGGAGGGGAAGTATGTCAGAGAGAAGACGTTGCTACACGACTGTATGCACACACGACGCAGAAGCAGTTTTGTATAGTTTTGTGTGTGCGTGTTTATCTTCCACACTCACCTCCTTCTCTCCACATATATGACTGACAGTAGAGCCAGAGGCGGGGCTGGAGGCGGGACCTATCACAGATACGACGCCTTTGGGTAGAATCTGACACACTGAAACGAAGAAAAGAGAAAATAAACCCTGAGTGCGGAGACACACACCTTCCCTCTGCTTCATTTTGATGGCAGCCTCCAGCTGGCATACAGTAGGGGCTGTGGAAACTGTGGAAAATTTAAAAATGCAGAGAAAACTCAAAGGATACATCATGATTTCTATTAAGGCACCGATTTTATTTCGAGATAAACACTCCAAAGACTGGAGCAGGGGGCAGGCCAGGGGCTACCTGCTGCTATTATTCACTTCTGTAGACATTTAGACGATTTTTGAGACATTTTGCTATAATCATTAGAATAAAACAGACTGGTGGATGCCCCCAGTTAATAAATGCCAGTTTCAATGTTACCCTTTTAACAGGAGGACATTAATGTGGGAGAAACTGTGACACATTTGTCTATTACTACAACTACTTTGCTCAAGAACAGCTCAATTAAACACTATCTTTCTGAATCAGTATGGTCTATTCAAGAATCAGATTCACTGAATCAAACCCCCCAAGTGACAACAAATGTCTCTACTACATCCACACAGTCTTAGTTTTGTGATTTCCTGTTTTGTGTTGAATATTTATCTTCATGTGTTTTACTTTCCACTTCCTGTCTTTGTCTGTTTTCTCGCCCTTTCTGCCTGCTCACCTTTCTTCCATTCGTTAATCACTTCCTGTGTATTTAAGACTGTTTCCCCCATACTATGTGGGTTCATCTATTTTCATCCTGTGTCTCTATGTTCCAGCGTTTCTTGTCTGTTCCCTGGTCCTGTCTTCCTGACGTGTTATACCTGCATTTGCTACCTGTGTCATGCTGGTTCGTATTTCTGTCATTATCTCCCACTTTTACCCTTGAATAAATGTATAAAACGGCTGCTCAGCTGTTGTCTCTTCATCTGAAACCTAACAAAGATCAGCTAAGGTCAACTGTTTCATATATGAGCCGTGTAACTAATAGGTTTTTAATCAAAGGTTTTTAATCAAAACGACACTCTAGCTCCTCTATGCATGAAGTTTGCTCTTTTGCACACATTTCCACTACACTGAGTAGGTACATGAATAAATGATTAAATTACAGGTTATGTTCATTGTCTGTCTTATGCTTGACTAATTGACCGCCTTGTAGTCTGTGTTACGGTTCAAGAGCCGTAACTGAACTCACGTGTCCACCTGCCAAAGACAATTAAAAGAAACTAGTAAATGCTTGAAGGAAGTCACTGGAAAATCTGCTTATTCACTTCCTCGTTGGAAATTGGATGAGAAGACAGAAATCTTCATGATAAATATGAAGCTACACTTAACAGGTGGTGTCAATTTCCTTAAAAAAAGAGTATATTTGCGAAAACGTCAAACTAAGTCTTTTAAACTCAAACATCTGCTATTGATTATTATGTTATACTTACCAGTTTTTTGTCCTGTAAGCCTTTGAATGTCCGGTGACCTCATATTTATTGACAACATTTTCATTCTAACCCGATGAAAAATGCTTGAACAGATACCGGAAATAAAAAGTCTGCTGGCATAACTGTTTTATTCTTATAGTCAAAACACTCTTTTCCTGCTGGTATATTTAGTTGGTATCTAATTTCATTCCAATTAGTCCTCTTCAGTCCCTGCCACTGTCTGTGAGTGTGCGTGCGTGCATGCGCGCGTGCGTGCGTGCATGTGTGCGGGTGTGTGGGTGTGTAGGTGTGTGTGCTTGTGTGTGAGCTGTACTGTATATGCCCTCACTTTGCCCATGTGTGAACGTGTTTCTGTGGCTGCAGATGTGTGTGCATGCATGTGTAAACGCCTGTGTGTGCGGGTGCGTGCGTGTGTGCGAGCACGCCTCAGACAGCCGTAGCTGTAAGATGATGAGCTCTCTGCTCCACAGACCAAAAAACGCTGCAAGCAAACAAGCCTGTCAGAGTCTCCTGCCCATCGGTCAAGGACACACACACATACACTCAGAGACACACGCCTGCAACTCAAGCATGCACATATGTACACAACTCTTCTCAAACACACGTACACATTTTGCCAGTAGCTTGTGGCAGGGTCAGTGACCTATTAGAATAGGAGCAGGGAGTCTGTGTCTCCTCAGTGACTCGATTCAGCAGTTCATCTTCTGTCTTTACAGACTCCAAACATTCAGTTTTAACTCCGTATATCAATAAAAATGTCATGCAGCGGCCTCTGTGGTGCGGTGCTGTTTTCTGTTGGCCTACACTGCTGGTCTGTATTAGCATTTGATGATTTGTTTGTGTCGTAGCCTGCAGAGCGGACAGTGCCAGCTGTTACTGGAGGGCACTGGTCCACTGTTTTTAATGAGACAGGCTTACTAGCCCATTACTAGTTTCCAATGAGATGTAAACTAATCAGCAAAGCCCTTACTCGTTCCTAATCACATGAAAGTGGTCATGTTTTTTTTTTTTTTATCATTTTTGTCATCATCTTACGTTTTTTGCTCACAAAGTGGCAGCTTTTGAGAAAATCTAATTATCTTTCTCGAAAAAATATCAGCACCTTTCGTAAAGGGACCTCCCCAATAAAAAAAAACTCTTATCTGTAGTGCTATTTTGTTTTTTATTTTTTTTGAGATATTGGCTGTCGAGATGTCTGCCTTCTCTTGAATATAATGGAACTAGATGGCACTCGGGTTGTGGTACTCATACAAAGCACCAAAATACGTTTGAAAACAGCAAACAGCGAAAATCATGACTGAGTTGGGGCCCCAGGAGATCAGTTCGGAGAGAATGGGTTCATCTCCAACCTATGACCCATTCCTGTCATCTCCCCTCTACCTCCATTCCCTGTCATTCTCCGCCTGTCCTATCCAATAAAACAATGAAAAGGCAAAAACAATTGAAAAAAAGAAATCATGACCTGGAGACTCAAGATAGTCCACAGACCTTGTTGTGAGGAGTTTCATGTTGGAGCTATTTTCTTTCTACCGAACTAAACAGGCCAACTGTGTCATAGCGCAGAAGGAAGCGCACATCGACTCATGAAAGAGAGTCAAGCCAACTAAGCTACATAAACATAAAGCTCAGCTGAGGAGGACACCATCTCATTATATCACTTCCCTCTGCACAGTGATATAGTTAGCAGGTGTAGTTCGTTTAGAAAGAAACGTGTTACTTGAAACTGCTCTCAACAAGGTCTGTGGACTATCTTGAGTAACCACTTCATGATTTTTGAAAAGAGATGTTGCTGTTGAGTTTTTCCAAATCTTTTGTTTTGGCACATTGATCTCTACACCGGATAAGTTCAAAAGTTGTCAACGAACACCAAATCTAGATGGCTAAATAACACTACAGGTAAGAGGAAAAATACGTATTTTTGATTTTGTGGTGAACTTTCCCCTTAAGTGGAATAAAAGCGGCAGTATAATGTAGACTACTGCTCTTTTGTACTCTGTACTGGTCACTATTAATATTAATAATCCATATTACTAATAATATCTACCGGTATTTTTAGTGACCACTTTTGCCTGTGCTAATTAGAAGCTATGCCCTATTGGACTCTAATGGATAGAGCTGGGCTTAATCACTCTCTGATGGGCTGTCTGAATCTGCTCTACTGGTCATCTGTGGTGCACATCAGCTCTACTCACTGGTGTCAGTAGTGTCGTACTGGGAGTCTTTTTGCAGCTCGTATATGTCCACCTCCACTCGGGCTCGGGCCGGTCCCTCCATCACACTGTTGATGTTCTCCCTGGCCAGGGCCAGCGCCAGCCGCTCCCCACGCCCACACACAGACTGGTCATCCAGGATTGCCGCTAGAGAGGCGGGAAGGGAAAGAAAGATAGGTGACGCAGTGTAGAGGAGGACAGAGCATGAAGATGGAGGGCAGTAAGAGGGAGCAGGTGAGGAGTAGGGAAAGGAGATGAGGAGCACAGGTGGAAGATCCATGCTTATGTGCGGATGGAGGTCAGTGGGGTTGACAAAGAGATCACAACCACTGACTGCCAAAGGAATAACGGCATCTGAGCTTAATCAAATTAGTATGCAATATTAAATTCAAACAGTATCAGAAATAATAAGAATTGTGTGACACTTCGTAGTATTTTCAAAAAGATTCCCTTTGTCATAAAAAATAATTTGGGGTGATACGATCTGGCTTTGGTGGAGTTACTCAGTTATCAAAACGCTAATTGCCAGACCCCTTTGATAGCTTACAAATGCTGTTAATTGGCATTCAGCACAATTTTACCCAGTTTTGTTGCGGTGTTTGTAGTTGAGATTAAGTTGCTTCAAAGCTCAAGTCCTTTATAGTCTAGTAATTCTCAAAGTGGAAGAGCAAAATGGAAGTGATGTGTTTTCACTTTAATTCCACCCATAAGCAACACAATAACATAATGTATGAGTATTTTGGTCATGGGCTTGAAACTCTTTATAAAACATCTAAAAGCAAAATACAGGAACACTTTATGTGACAGGTCTGGAAACTTCAAGATAACCATGTGCTCATTACCAATTAACATATTTGAAATGTCTTTGAAACAGCCAACAATTACTACAATAATTACCTCAAAATGTTGTAAAAAATTACCCCCACATGATTTAATAACAATATTCTGCTATTTCCCAAAAAGGACATAAATAGCTGGTAATTTCTTTGATCCATTTCCAGGAAACTTGGAAATGGTTTCCGCTCAACTTCTGCTGATCACACCATTTTCGATTCCCACTAGTATCCGTCTAACTTCCTCTCAGCAGGCCACTAAATTTATGTGTGTTGTTGCAGCTTACTTTCCATAGTTTCTGCCCAACTTCTCAACCATTTACAGTGTAATTAAATCAACAATCCAAAATCAGGCTCTCTCTCTCTCTTTCTGTCTCTGTCACACACGCGCAGGCACCTGAATGATCATGAATATCAACTTTCATTTATCCTGTTATTAATTTATTTGCTAATCTATTGTTGTCTCAAATATAGTGACATTTAACTTGAGTGGTGTGCAGACAACATCATTAGGTCTTACTTACTTTTAATACGGGCCATTTTTCACTTGATTCTTGATTATAGAATTATCTGTGATGAACTATTTGTAGTGGTTAAACTATATTGCAAAAAAAGACATTTAGGAAAATTGTTCCAAAGTTGGACTGATTTGAGGTAGTGATGGAAATTGGTAAAAATGTAAATGGTTAAAAAATTTAATGCACTTGACTTACCTGCAAAAGTTAGACAGAAAGTAGTTGGAAATGAACCTACAATATCTCCATTCACTGTTTTCATTAGCTGTTTAGGTCAGACAAAAGTCTTTAGTGCTTTCAGAAAACATCCATTTGTATGTTTTGATACTATGCATGTACTCCAGGGGACTCAGCTGTATTCAAAACGGAGTTCCTCCAAAAGAGGACAGAGACATTGCTGCAGGTGTCAGAAAACTCTTTTCTCTTTTTAGGGGTAACTCTAACTTTATTCTAACACCTGCACGCTGTATGTATGGAGGTGTAAAAGACTTAGATAATTACACAAAGATTGTATCTGTCAGTCACTCCTTGGGTGCGGTCACATTTTATTGTGAAAGAACGCTGTGGACACCATCAGGTATAGTATTAGTTCTAATCTGGTTTTTAAGTGCTTTGCTGTGACTTTTTCGCTGATTGTACTGACTTATGTGGCACTCTGAGGTTCCAAAAGAAGCTAAAAACAAACCATGAAAAGTATGCTGAGAAACTTTGTGATCCAGGTGGTGTCAGGAAGGGCGGCTGGCCACTCACCCATGCGGACGGAGGAGAGCAGGGGGGCCTGACTGAGGGAGCGTGGCGGCATGGTGACTAGCAGGAAGGAGAGGAAGTGTATTGACAGCAGCAGTGCTGGCAGAGCCGGCATCTTCTACTGCTCCTCATGGAGAATGGTCTGCTGGCTGCCTGTACCACCACCTGCAGGAGCGGAGGACACCGCACGTTAGTGGACGCATAATCGTTCCCCAGGCACAAGATGTCTCTCTTTAAATTTTCATCCTGCGGCTTATCTTCAGTTTGCTCTGTCACATTTCCATGTGGTGGGAACACCTTTAATTTGACAGCACATACAATAGACATTTATATTCAGCTATGAAGACGTTCACTGTCACATCACAGAGGCAGCCAAGTCCCATGCATAGAGCCTGTCTATTACAAAAGAAGAACGCACATCTCTATTCATGTCTCCTGTGGAATGTCTGCCGTTTAGATGTGACAAGACTCAGCCTTGAAGAAATCTCCAGCGGTTCCAAGAAAAAAATCACAACAAATGGCACACATACTGCCACACACACACACACACAAACACACACACACACACACACACACACACACTGTATGTAGACATGCATACATAAGTAAACAAACCAACACATGGTTACATACTACAAAAGCTCAGGCAACACCCATGGGCCTTGACAACCATTCAATATATATATATATATATACTCATGCCCACACACACTTGCATGTATTCTATGACCACACAAACACACAAAACGCACACAAAGAGAGCTCAGCAGAGCTCCACTGATGCTAAGCAGCCCTCTCTAGGAGTGACGAAGCCTTGCTCTGACTGACAACATGACAAGGCGAAAGGATGGAGAGATGAAAGGAGGGATGAAGACAGAAGCGAGGAGAAGAAGTGTTGTGTGACGGACTAGGCGGGGAGGTTGAGGGACTGGTGGTGATGATGGTGGAGGAGGTGGTGGGGGCTGTTGACCTGCAAATGTTTCAAGCGTCTGGATCACCAGTCTGAGCTTTAGACAGGTCTGACAGACAGCTGAAACGGTCAGTTCATGGCCTTCAATTGACCCCTGCAGCTGTAAACAAGGGGATGCTGGAGTGGAAGAAGGCTGATCTTTGACCCTGATGAGTGCATGTGGGGTTTGTGTTAAAGGAACATCCCTCCCACCTCCATCTTTTTCACTTTATTTTGTCTTTTTCATCTCCTGCTCACCTTGTGTAGCTTTGATGTTTAAAGCACATCAAAAAACTGCAACCCTGTGCTTTGACTCCCTGCGCGTCTCATAAATCAGCCAAGATTCCCTTTTTTACCCCTTTCTTCTTCTTTGTTCTATATGCAATTACTGACCTCACGTTCTTCCTGTCAAACGTTGCATGTCTCTCATTCTTGAGTTTGTGCAGCAAGTGTGTGCACAAACATGTTTGTAATACTAATAGCATGTGCCATACTGTGCAGATGGCTCTCTTGCTCTCATTATGGTTACCACAGCTCAAACAGAACAGAGGCAGGGCTTATGCAGGCCATCTGTATGTGTGACACAACACAGAATAACAGGCACACAGTAGGAGTTTTTTGTTTTTCATAAATCATGTGTTGTTTGAACACAGCATGTTACATTAAAGGTACCAATAAATAATTACTGCTTAAAAGAGTTCTATGCTGTTCCACGTATATAATGGTGAACAACAGAGACACTTTATCCAACAGCTGATTATTCTCACCACAAAGTGAGATCACTGCTGTTACACAGCTGCATTGTACTCTATTTTGCTGGTAGCCACTGCACTCTGTTTGCTCCCCACACCAGCGCTCTTTTTCTCAATTTACTCCCCGCCAAAGTGTGTGTGAGGCGTCCGAGACCTGTGTGTTTATTCCAGGACATGTATGGGCATGCGCTTACTTCGTGTGAGTGTGATGGCGTATTGATCGAGCCCAGCTCAAGTGGCGGGCCCTCAGGTGCGGTCAATCAAAACAATGGGGAACCTATCAAGGGAGCAGTGCATTTCACAGGAGCCATCTGATTGGCTTTTACCATGAAGCAGATTGCCATGATGACGAATAAGATCCTAACTGAGGCAATGCCTTCGTCAATGATGGGATGGAACCGGTGCTATTTCATTGTTATTGAGAGCTATTGACAGCATTAGACAGGGAAGATTACAGCATCTATACTCCAAGGGGAAGGGGGGGTTGGAATGCCGTGATAGAAGTAAGGAGAATCAGAGAAAAAAAAGAAGCAGAGGGAATGGGCTGGGGACGATAGGGGAATAAAAGAACAAAATTGAATACAGAGAAAAGAGATTGGAAAGTGTTTCAGCAGAAAGAGAGACGCAGAGCAGGATAGACATAGAAAGGCAGAAGAGCAGAGGTGGAAAGTTGCAGTATAGTACATTTACTCAAGTGAGTAATATACGATCAACATATAAAATATGATGCATTGTTATAGATTTAGAGCTTCCAACAGTAAATTAAGTAAAATTAAGCTTCATATCACCTAGCTGCAATGTTAAAAACGTTGCTTATATGTTCATCAATAACTCTAATCCAGTACAATTAAATATACTGGGGACAGTCTGTACTGTCAGGCTGACCCCATTATCACTTCAGCCGTTAAACTTTCATATTCATCACTGCTCTCCCTATCATAAATCTGGATGGACTTCTTCACTGACAAGAAGTTAGGAAAATCATCTAATGGTATTCATCTCTGAAGCACAGCTCACATCTCGCTTAGATATCCCCAGTACATACTAATGTAATATATGCACAATTTGCATGGAACGACCCTCTGAGAATTTTAAGCCTTACTGTAAAATGTTTTGTTTTTTATTAATTCTGCTTGTCGTTTAAATGTTGGTTGTTTAGCTTTAGATGATTTTGAATGCAAGTTGACTTGTTTACTGATTATTAATGTTTCAAATATCTTGTTCAGAGATAAAACTCTCTGAAAGAGCCTGTTTTGCATGATAAGTACATTTACCTTTGATATTTCACAGTAAGTAAAAAATAGTACTTCACCGCTGGAAAGATGGCCCTTGCATCTATTTTTCTATTGGGGTTATTCCGATAGCCCTTTTGGCATTTTAAGATCAAAATGCACTCGCCCTGCCTTCAAGCAGGCCACTGTGACATGTAGCGACTGTGGCCAACCCATGATGACACCTGTCTTTCGCTCAAACAAGTCCCTGTTCGTACGTGCAGATATCTGCTGTATACTGACTGACATAATTCAGCTGTTTCAGAAGTCGTGTTAAGTTATTGCTGGTGACAACCCAAGATTGACTTATTTTGCCACTTCATAATGAAAGCTTTTCAAAAACTAAATAAGAGAGGAGTTTGCTTGTAAAAACATTGTTGGAAGTTAAACAAGCTTGCCACTGTTTCTGCAACCACTACACAAGCCAGGGACATCATCAGTTAAAGACACACCTTCAAGCAGGTAGCCCTGTGGTGATGGAAAAGTAAATCCGTTCCACGCTTGGCTGATGTGCTGAGTCAGACCGAGTAGATTCAGGCTGGCAGATGTAATGGAAAAAAATATTTTTTAAATTGGTGCTACATGACCAAAAACACAAAACAGAGAAAAGTGGTTATGGTATTCCTTTTTCCTCAAAAGGTAGAAAACCTACAACAACCAGATAGGGGTGCACCGATCCGTTATTAAGATCAGATATCGGCCCCGATATTGACAAAATACCTGGAAAAATTAACAGATCCACAGGCCGATCCAGTTTATTTTTTTTTTCCTCCGTCGCAGCACATCGTACAACTACAACTACATTTTATTTATTTTAATTTAAGAAGTTTGATTACATTCTGTTTTAGATTTGAACGCACAATTGTTTTTTTTAATAACAAATAAATAAGAATTACATTTTTTTTTTACACGTTTACAATGTTTGGTAACTGTTTGATTATTTTGTCTTAGTTAGGAAAGTCTGGTGCCTTTAGTCTCTTCCACATCGTGGAAGGAATGTATAAGGTGGAAGGTATACAGTTTATTATCAATTCAACAACGGTATCGGATCGGTATCGGGTATCGACAGATACCCGATACCTGCTGATGGGTACTCGGGTTGGGTGGTGCTCTATTTTGGCTAGCATTTTGAGACAGGAAACCGTAACACAGCCAGCTGGTAACAAACTTATTACAGCTTAACACTTTTTCAGCCTTGGTTTACACAGTACAGAAAACTATATAACGACAACTTCGAGTTCACGATCAGTCTCTACTGTAACTAAGTAGCATGATAAAATATGTATAGGATTATTGGACTATATTCTTTGAGTCCCTGGATGTACGCTAATAAAATTAGTACAACAACCTTTAGTTGATACAACAGCCCTAGAAGCCGTCAGATGATAATTTGCAGGGATATTTGTAAAAAAGTGGGGGGACTCTGGGTGCGGGCAAAATGAAGAGAAGTCTAACATTGTTCATTTTGATAGACAACCGAAATACAAATTCCTGTTTAAGTGAAATTTTCAATGCAAGACATGCATTCGTGGCATTAGTGATTTTACTCCTTCCACCACTGCAGGAGAGTGAAAGGAAGCAGGCAGCTGTAATGTGGTAGTAAAAAGGTGGAGGGAGTCGGGGAAACAGACACAGTCAGGGAGAGGGAGAGAGCAAACGGCGAGATACTTTTACTATACTACACTGTTTAATCTGCGAGGACTGTGTGTCTGGCTGCTGTACGTGCTCTCTCTGCTGCTGTAATAGTACATGGCTGAGTCCCTGTAGCAGTCGGGTGTCAGTCTGCGGGGAGCTGGAGCAGTGAGAGGCCCGAGCAGAGCCAGACTAGTCTGAGCTGTACAGAAAACAACGCTTCTAGTCGGCCCCCCACCGCCCC
>OMLP01014886.1:3487-17500 GCA_900302685.1 Spondyliosoma cantharus | reverse complement strand
TGTGCGCACGCTCAAGTGCGGTTGCTTTTGGAAATCTTTGCCCACCGTGAACCAATCTCCTGGGACGCACTTAAAAAAAGGAAAAGAAAAAAGAGACATCTGGAACAACAGTCTGGGTCTGTGTCTACGGGGTCTATGTGTGTGTGGGTGTGCATGTACAGTATGTGTGTATGCCTGTTCGTGCACAAGTGTGTGTGTGTGTGTGTGTGTGTGTGTGTGTGTGTGTGTGTGTGTATTTTTCTGTGTTTTACTCAGCAGTCGACAATATGAGTTCACCTTCTCCCAAGAGTGAGAAAGTGGAAAACCATGCTGGTGTGTGTGTGTCTCTCAGTGTGTGTGTGTGTGTCCGTGCATCTACTGTGAGAAGTGTATGTGTGTGGTGAAAGGAAAGGCTGCAGGCTTTATGTGTGTGAGTGTGTTTCTTTCTTTTCCTCCCTTAGCGAATGCCTATTTCTAGATCGGTTTGAGGGTCAAGGTTTGGCCACCGGTGGAGAAAAGCTGTGTTCCCATTTAAAAGGAAAAGGAAAGAAAAAAAAAAAAAGAGTTCTCGCTCTCTCTTCACAATGAAAAGAAGACTGAACACACATCGTCCTCTTAAAGCCTTAACCCGTGCTCTGCCGCGTACCTTCACCCAGACACGCAGACCGGTGCTGCAACGCTGAAAGATAAAAACAACGGTTGAAAAAACCCAACACCCTGCCTTCCTGACATGTCGAGTCAAGCTGTTCGATTTTTAAATTCAAATTCATCTTTGTTTGCTCGAGCCAGAGGCAACTGAGCAAACGTAATTGGTGCGGCGGTGATTTCATCAGAGATAAAAATTTGAAGCTTTAACCCTTGACCCGCCTCGCAGCTCCGCACAAGTATAAACACTCGTGATTCACTCGTCGAATAACACTGAACACAAAAATTGTTTTGGAGGCTGTTTGATATGAGTGATTTTAATTACAATAACAATTTATTTAATTTTTGAATCCGCATGCTTCGTTCAGACTCATAATGGTAGCGTGGAGTTCATTTGAACTCTTGTGAAGTGAAAGTCATGATTGTGGTGACTCAGACTCTGACTCACGAAGTTCACACAGGCCTTAAATCCATTAGGCCGTACAAAAAAGAATATGGATGTAGCGTCCCTGACCTCGCTCGGTCGGTTCTCGGGGGAACTCTGGAAGCCTTAAGAATGCTTTATGAAGCCAGAGTGGAGAGGGTAACTTGCTTTGTGTGAGGAATAAGATGCATTTAGCAAGTTATTTACTCCTGCTTACAGTCAAGTGTAACCCAGTAGTAGTTACATGCATGCTTCAAGCCAATCAGAGACAAGGATTTAACCTACATCTGCTGTAGAAATTTAGTGCTGAAATTATCGTATTCATAAATATGCAATAAATATACAAATATTACTGGAACAGAGAGGAAATAGTTGCTGGTGGACGCCAGATTCACTCATAAACAAAAGACAAAATTGTGTGGCATCCAATCAAATGTTCAGATCAATATGATTCATACTCGCCTCTTTTTCTCTACGACAGTCATCTTGGATCTTTGTCATGGTTAGGCAGAAGGAAGACACACAAACGCAAGACACTACAAGGCAAAAAGCGAAAATCAAAGGCAGGCAACACAAGTGGGAAGCAAGCAAAAGCACAAAAAATAAAGTTAAAGTACGAACCAGGATAACACGAGGACACAGGCAGCAAACGCAGGGAGAACACGAGGAGAAAACCAGGGCCCAGGAACAGAGATGTAGAAACGCAGGTCTAACGTGAAGACAAAAATGAGAAAGAACTGACAGAGAGAGACGGAAAGACACAGACTTAAACACACGGGAAGGAAGACTGATTAGAAATAGGTTAAAGTAATCGGGCAATCAAAATACATGGGAAGAATACAAAGACAGGAAGTGGAACGTAAAACATGACACATGGAACAGGAAACAACTAAACCAAAAAAAAAAAAAACAATGACAATGACAATCTACTCTTAACAAACTATAGAAATTACTAAACTAATTTAAACAGAACAAATCTTTATGTCATCTTTCGCTTAAGTCCACTATTCTTGAACGATGGTATGTGTACCACCACTGCCTCTAGCGGTACGCAAAGGAAAAATGTAATATGTTGATTTACAAAGACATAATACCAAAATACTACAGCATTTAAAATACATTTTTGTGTATTTATTTGTCAGCCTGCCTCACCCATGTTCATTTACAAGGTAATCTCAAACTGTGATGGCAATGTAGTGAGCACAGATGATGTAAAAGGTTAAAAAAAAAAAAAAAAACAGTACAATTTTGGGTCCAAACAGGAACCATCAGAAAGAGAGGTGCAAATGATACTTAACAGTAAGGAGATAAACTCCACGTTAGTCATGACGGTGGTATTTTTCTGACATTTTCATCACGGGTCCTGGATCAACTGCTCACAGTCATCTTGTCATCCAGATAAAACTACTTTGCCAACATGGTTCTAATCTGGTTGTAGTAGAGTCCGATACCACTCAATTAAGCAAACTCACCCACAAATTCACCTCTTCTGGCCATAAAATCTGTTTCAGATATGCGTCACATTGTCACATTGACTTTGACTTTCAGCCAGCAGGTTTGTTTAAGGCAATGAAAATGAATCCTGCAGAGCACCGCACCGCTGTGAGGCGAAATAAATGTGCAATTCCATCCTCAATTCGGTGAGAATGGGAGCCCAAGACAATACATCTCTGGGTTTGAAAGAAAACTGTTTTGTCTGAAGTGAGAGGGGACCTTAAATTATGGCTGTTTAAATGCTAAGTAAGTCACAAACGACGCAGAATTCAGATAACGGATAGTGACAACTTTTCCAAGCATGTTTGAGACGCCGTGTCGGAATATGCAAAGTACAGTAATTGCCCCCATCCCTCTCGCTGGCATCACCTGGCAGATATTTTTCCACCACAAGTAATTGTGGGCGGCATGTCAAGAAAAAGAAAATCATGAAAATTGAAAAGTCACACCACTGCAACTTAATGCTCCATAAAACTGAGCCGCGCCGGTTTGTACTGGTTTTAATGGGAGCCGTCTTCTTGCCATATTTCACGATAGAATTATAATTGGGTTTTTTTAATGGATGTGTTATTTCGCTTATTCTGTTTTATCGATTGCTATGATAAAACTTTTTGTGAGGTTATAATAGTTCACAGTTTGAACTCCAATATAACTGATCCCTCAGAAACTCTAAACGATAAAGAATTAAGATCATATAAACTCTCCTCCGTGCTGATGTATTGCTTTGTAATAAAACAGGATGCACGATCACTACAGGCAATATGCAAGTGTTTAGTTGTTCCCATATGAATGTAGAATCATTATGGATTATGCAATATACAGTATATATGCAGTATGTTATCTACAAAATTAGAAAAGTCTAACCTCTAAATATAAATCTCATCTACCTACCATTAAAGCATCCGAGTATTAAAGCTAAACCTTTGATTATTTTCTTAATCCCTATGAACAGCTCATTTTTCAGACTGCTCTCACTACTGTGTTTCCAGTTGGGGTTTTTTTTTTCTACTTTGACAACAACCTGGTGACATTTTCTCGTCAGCTCATTTACTGGTCATCTGCTCCAGGCACAAAACGCCCACTCCACCCGCTCAGTCTGTCTGTTCATACTGAAGTCATTTACAGTGGCTCTGACCAGGGCTCTGATCTGCATCATATCATAAGGAGAAAATATTTACCGGTTCGTCCTCTGATGTCCTAAAGCTCCTCTTCGTGAACTCACTGTGATTCACAGAGTTGCTGATTTTAGCAACAAGCTTTACTTGTGACTCAACTACTGCCACCTATAACATTAGCTGCCATTAGCTACATAGCTCAGTTAGTGATCCTGTTAGCTTACTGTCCCCGCTCAAGGCCTGTAAAACATTTCCTCTCAGCGGTCCCAAGATTCATATTCTCATGTGCTATGTGTCACTTTCTACTACCCTTTGTCAGCTTTCCTCCCTGTGTATTTACGTCCTTGTCTTTCCCTCTGTCTTTGTCGATCCGTCTGTTATGTTTTCCCCACTTCAATCATGTGTACCTTGTGTTCCTCATGTTCCTTGTGTTCCTTGTATACATTGTGTACCTCATGTTCCTTGTGTACCTCGTATTCCATGTGTACCTTGTGTACCTTGTGCTCCATGTGTACCTTGTGCTCCTTGTGTACCTCGTGTTCCTTGTGTCCCTTCCTACGTTCCCAGTGCTTTTCTTTGGTTTGTACCTTATCTAGTTTTTTCTGTTGTTGTACTTCTTAAGTGCTTTTGATTTTCCCCTTGCCCGCTTCTAGTAATTTGTGCCACCCTACCATTTTTGGACTTTTTGGCTCAGCTTTTGTTTCGTTGCATCTGGGTCCTCATCATTTTTTTTCCAAACTCTGACATCTAGAACCATGTCTCATCAGAAGAAAATTATCTTTCCCTAGACCTAACAAAATAGCTTTTGTGCCTAAACTTGCAGAGCATAAACAAGGGGTCGTCACAACATACGGTTGTAAATCGAACCTAGAGAAATCTAAAATTGCGGCATAAAGAAAGTTTAAAATATCCATGGTTTGCAGAAACCTACATTGCCAACGTTTATTCTGGCAACTGGGTTGGCTAAAGAGACAGAGGCTCAAGAGGGTTTCAAACAGAAGATGAACTGATATAAAGGGCCATAAAGGGCCTGTATAAGATAAATAAGGAATACTTTGAACTATGATTCATGCAGAGATACTCCAGTGAAGTCCCAGAATAAAATATAAAGGTAGACATTAGCATAATGGGTCGTCTGTAAGAAAAAAGCATTTTTGAACATCTCTTAAAGCTGCTGCATCCAATTTCCATAGACTCACATATGCATAGTGGTCAAATTTAGAAGTAATGGCAATGAACTCTTATTTTCAAACATATCCTGTTACGTTCTTTTTTTGTGGTTCTTCCCGCTACATTAATCGGAGCCATGTCACCCTAAATGGCAATGTCATCATCAACGAGCCGTGAGCTGTGGCTGAAAGAGCACAGGCGTGTTTACAGAATGTCAAGGGACTCACAAGCATCCAGATGCTATCCCAACTGTGAATTTCAATGGCAGATTCAGCTGCAGCCTTCATCATGGATGTGCCCGCTGCCAGAGAGAAAAGACTGAGGGGCACATTTGATAACGTAAACTCATAACTCGGTCAGAGATTTGCATTGACTCGGCGGTGATGGATGGAACCGAAACAACCGCATGAAAAACGTTACTGCAGGACATCTTTTTGCAGTATAGTTTGAGCATATTCTGTAAAAAAAAAAAAAAAAATCAGCTCTCTGCACAGTAAGTTTTGAGACCGTCACAAGCAAAGTAGCTTCAGGCCAGGTTGAAATCATAACCGAGATTGACTAATGTTTATGGATTTCTTTGAGCGAGTGTGTGTATGTGTGTGTGTCGTGGGTGGGGGCTATATTTGGGGGGAAAAAAACGAGAAGTGAGACTGAGGAAGAGAGACTCAGAGAGAGAAGCAGCGAGTCTCTGCGGAGTTGTTTTGGTCATGGTGCTTGAGCACTCTGATTAATGCTCATAGAGAGACACCAGATGGAATGGGAGAGAGAAAGGGGGAGACACAGAGAACGAGAGGGTAGAGAAGGAAATTTGGGGAGAAGAGTACCGTGGAAGAAGATGATCAGAGGGACGGAGAGGGAGAGAGAGAAAAAAAAAGATTAGACTTAACACATGGAGATGATGAGAGAGCGAGAGAGAGAGAGAGAGCGAAACCGAAACTGCACACCAAAAAACGAGGATTCTTCTGTGGTTTTTGATCATAGCAGGATTTCTCTGCAAACCAATAATTACTCTGATTTGTTCAAGTCCAGCAGAAATTACAATTAGTCAACACTTTGCAATCAAATCACTTTAAGTTGATTTTTGAAAATGTTTCAAAGGAAGAACAACAGGTCATTGATTGTCAGCTGAGCCAGCAGGGAGGCGGAGCTCCAACCAATATGTTTCCAAGGAACCAGATTACCAGCATAAATCATATTTACATCATTGATTGTGCAAGTTTCAGGATCTTAAACCTGCACTACTTTCTAATAGACAGCAGGGTGCGATTGCGCTGGTTGCAAAAAGCAGACCAATTCTATGGAAGCTTATGAGATAATTATGCTACTTCTCATTTGATTTATTGCTTTAGAAAACAGTTTCCTATCTAGTTTTTTGGTCTCAATCGTTAGCTTCAAGTCTTCAACGCAGCATGAGGTTCATTTTATAAACTATGGTCCCAGCTAAGTCTCATTTATGCTCAACGTTAGATATGCATGTTTCTGTCCGTACCCACTGGAGGCGGCAGCCATGCCAACGTCGAGGACACATGGAAATATGTGGGCAGTGATGGTTATATTGTTTGAAACAGACGGCGCTATTTTCAGACGTGAAGGCAGCATAAATAAGTAAAATAGACGATAAAGCAGGGTATGCTTTAGGATGTTGCTACCTTGTGATCGACATGTTACTCCCCCAGCATGTCCTCGGGTTCTAAATCAGATCCAAACAGGATTTCTACCCCGACCCCATCCTTTTCTCCACTTCTGGCTCCCAAAGGAGTCGCTTCAAAACCATATTACACAAACCAGTGGATACACGGTGGTGTAGTAAACTGGATGCCAGATTTTGCCACCACTCTGGCCTTACAAATAGACGAATGTCCACCCTGACTTACTCCGTCTGCTGCAGGTTACTTTGTGTGAGTTTCAGTTGTAGCACTTGAGACACAAAGTTTCATTGCTTCACGTAAGGCACCCTTCTTTCATCCAACCACTCTGTTCTCACGGTGACTTTTTCTTTCTGTAGTCTTTGTCATGCCCATGCATACTCGTAAAAGGCTGATCAGAATCCCGGCTACGTCTATATCAAGAAATTGGCATTCTCCAGGGGAGTCTATCTGGGGAAATCAGCATTCTCTGATTCCCTACCTCAAACACAGAACCTGGTTTCTCATATTCATGATGTCTAAGAAATTTGCTGAATGCACGTATCTGACTCGAACACGACTGTTGTAAAATGACCTGTGGAGATTTCTTGTTAAAAAGCTATGTTTAAATTTGGCGTTTTCTGCCTCATAAAATATTTGCAAAGCCTCTTTTAAGAATATTCTAAATCGTGCATTGTTTACGCCTGTATTTGCTCGGGGACTGCCCATTGTTTCCGACAGCCCATTATTCCAAATACCCAAGTATTCCAACAAAGGTCCCATTGGAGAAGAGACTAGAGCCATTTTTCAACAGCCAGTTTCCCTAAAAACAAAAGCCCACTGTTCCAGTGGCCTATTGTTAAGAAAATACTCACTTTCCCTGAGTTTTTGTTGCACTTAATATCATAGTGTTGGGTTAGAGATAGTGTTAGTATATGTTGTTTGGTGTAGGACGCCCTGCCAATTCAGCACCATGGACAGGGCGCGCAGCCGCTTAACTAACAACTGCAGGGAGAGTGTTTCTTTTCATGGGCCTTCGGACAAATGATCTTTTGGTCTAGTGGGATATTTTTTTGGACCATTGTGGATTTGGAATAATGGGCCATGAGACCTCTGACATGGCACCGTTTTCTTGCTAGCTTCTGTAGCACCACCTTTCATGTAAACCATGAACATCAAAGACAACTGGACACAGCCTCAACAGCAGAGCCCCTTTTATTCCTGCTAAAGCTGCTCAGTGAAGCATGAAGCCAGAAAAGTTAAACTTCCCATGTATAAAATCACCCAGATCCTCCACACTGTGGGGCCCATAGAGCATGCACAGATGGACTTCCACCAGTCAAGCCAGCTAACTTCTGGTTTAGCCCCTGGCTAACTTGAATGGGAATAAAACGATTTAATCGCGCCCGCTCTTCGAGACTCGACCGAGTCAAATTGGCTTCAAAGCATGGCACTCTTCCTAGGGCTTGATGTAAACCTACCAAATGTAAGCAAGCCTATGTCGATCGACTAAATTATTCAAGCCAAGGACAGATTGTATTTTGTTGGCAACATAAGGATCAAGCTATTTAGCCTCTAAACTGAATAATGTGGACAACAAACTAATGTGCAGGATCAGACAAGTCCTGGAGGTATTTGCTCGAAATTCAACGTGGGTTGCAGGTCAAAGTCATGGCTCTTCTTGTGCGGTGCCGTTAGTGTGACCGTCAGCCCATGACAGAAGCTGGGACATTACTGTTTTATGCAAATACAGTTCACAATATGATCCGCTGCATGCAAAGACGAGAACCAAAGGCATTTTTGTTGCACAGAGAGGTGTTGCTGTCACGAAGCCGGAAAATATAAACGATGCATATATTTGTTTGCAGATCTGTACGCTATAGAAAGAAAAAAAAATGTTGTTCAACAGCAGTTATACTTTACAATACCAAAGAAAAGTTAGAGTAGAGAGTGATGCTTCAAAAACCTGTTTTAACGCTGCTGGTTTTGTAGCAATTTTTGTTTAAAATACGTCGACGCTGCTGTAAAAGGTCCGTGCTTGCTATCTCAGCGTGGTTCTACAAAGCGCATCTGCAAAAGTGTTCATTATCTCACCAAGATGGTGCTGCACGAGCCTAAAGAATCGCTTTTTTTTTTTTTTTTGGTGAAGAGTCAAGTTGCAGATGTAACATTGGCAGAGGAGCGGATTTTGAAGGAGAGAAAAGAGAGGACGGGTAAGGGGGGGTGGAATTTTGGGAGATCAGTGGCAGGGAAGAAGATGAGAAAAGAGGGTTTTTGGTGCCGTGGGATTACCCCAAGATGTGTTGAGTGGGAGACAGGAATACAGAAAGACACAAAGAGAGAGAGAGAGAGAGAGAGAGAGCGAGAGGAGCTGGAGAGACAGCAGCACTTCTTGATCTGTGGTGAAAATTAAGAAGCGAGAGACCTACTGCTGTTTTATATACTGCAAATTAGGAGACATTTCCACAGATGCCAAATATAAACAATGGGAAAATGTTGGAAATGTTGTTTTCCCTAAAATGTTTCTGTTCTTCTTTGATCTAACTGAACATTAGTTCATACGTGGCTTGTCATCATCCATGATATTTTCTGATCTGGCGCCCTGAATGTCAGGACGTCATTTGTCAGTGCCTTCTAATGTCAAATGACACAACGTCACAACCATTATTCCTGTACCTGCACATCGTTTTTTGATCTGCCTCCTCTGTGATAAGTTTGGTTTGTTTCTTGACGATAGACTGTATTTAAAGATATCATGTATTTATATAATCTATGGTTTTGACAACTGGGGGTCAAGTTATATCAGAACCAGTTTGTCCGACCACGTCTGGGGTGGCATGACAGTCGTGGTTAAGATAAAGGAAAGAGTCCTGTCGCTGAAAATAAAACAATGTTCAAGGAATAAGTATCAAAGTACAGATGTAAAAGATCACGGTCAAGGTCAAAAGAAACAATTGACTGTTGGTATTAGATGGTTGGAAAGTCAAACGCTTTGTTGACCCACCTTTCCCCTGAGAGGTTTTGTTTTATTATAAAGGCGTAGGTGCGCTTCAAACAAACCAGTGTTTGAAGCGCTGCGAGCATTTGAAGCGTTTGAAATCATAACTTTCAAAAAGACGACGTTCAGACAAGCACTTCCACTCTTCACACAGCTGCCGGCCAGGTGGATGGAGGTGAGGCGAGCGTGCGCGGCTTGAACCTCTCTCTGAAGCTCTGTCGTTTTTTTTACTGTGTACAAACGAGCGCATCGTAATTAATCATTCATGGAGACTGTTAGCTCCAAATTGGATGATTATCGTGCCTCGTCCTGCCTTAAAGTTTGGCCGTTCAGAACAGCTATAAACCTTCTGCCAAGGTCGCACAACATTCTGAACTTTTTTGTTTCTATAACACCCGAGTATGCACTATCAGCCGTGAGGGATCTTTCAGTTAAAACAATGAAAACAAAAGACTTAAGAGTGCGGGATCATGGGAGTTGTTGAGATGAAGAGGGAGAAACTTTATACATTTTGTGAAACACTTCGAAATTCTACACGTTTCACATTAAGTTCTTGTGTCCATTTGTCCTAAGGATGAATGTCTTCATTTGCACAGTGGGGAAGTGAGATCCGCCCACAAGTGGTCACTCGAGACACATGTTCGAGACGCATACCGCCAAGTGCAAAGAGACAGACTAAAAGCAGTCCACCTGTGATCAGATCACCAAGGACGCATTTTAATACCAGGGAGAGAAAGGCTCATAGTTTGCAATGACGGAGCACGATGAGGATACAGATGTTTCATAGAGGAGACAAGAGTCTATCGAGCATCTGCCTGTTTGTCACTATTAACAGAGACTCCAGTCTGCAGTGTAGTTCATACACTTGATTGATCAACCGGGTAATTGTCAATTAACATTTGGTTTCACGCCCATATAAAGTTTTTATATCATCATGTGGACACTCATTTTAGGAGGCGCTGCAGCACCCCTACCTCGATACGTAATTCAACAAAACAAAGTATATAACAAGGATCCAGTCATTTTAAAACAATTCAGTGCAGAAATGTTGCATGGCATACCTTTAAAAGACATCACAATACTTCTGTCATAACTCACGTTGCCCCTTTGAGTCAGGTTAATGTGAAGGCAGGTCGTTTCTTTTGCGAGGACAATCTAAGTTCAGAATCAGTTGATTTCTTCTTTTTCTTTTTTTGGGGGGGGGGCTTTTGCACCTCGGAATTGGCACTACGATTGAATTGGAAGTGACAGACGGAAAGATTGACACAAAGAGAAGTGGACAGAACAGGAGAGTGAAAGGGCTGAGGAGGGAAAGAGGTGGAGATGGAGATGGCGAGACAAGGACACAGAGCAGAGAGAGAGAGAGAGAGAGAGAGAGAGAGACAGAGGGAGAAAGTCAGACGGCGTTGACCTTCACTCCGCTCAGAACTACGAGCAACATTCAGCACATATGGCTCCACTTAATGTGGCGAGACTTGATTGTGTGTGTGTGTGTGTGTTTGTGTGCGTGTGTGTATTTCCATTTTCGACTCACTTGCAGGAGGGCGACTATTAGTATGAGCGTGCGCGCTCCCCTATGTGTGTCTTTGATTTTGTTTACATGCTGATGTTTACTTGTGCGTCGACACGTGGATATGTGTACAGTATGTGTGTTTGTGTGTGTGTGTGTGTGTGTGTGTGTGTGTGTGTGTGTGTGGTGGCGGCGGTGGTGCGCGTGCCTGCAAACACAGTGTGTATCTTAATTGGACTCCATTCAAGTGTTTAATTACTCATTAGAGATGCTGCAAAGCAATCTATACACCAGCTCTCCCCGTTCGCTCCCTCTGCCCTCCGTGACTCCCAGCCCGCAGAGACTCAAACGCTTTGACCCAAACTACACGGATTAGTTCACCTCGTCAATCTGGATCAACCCATCCATATTAGATGGAGATCTTTAAGCCGGAGGGTGACGCCAAAAGCGAGACAGACAGCTAACAAGTCAGTCATCCAGTCAGTCAGTTTGATACTGAGCCAGTTTGTTCGTGTGAAAGATTAGCAGTCAGATGGCTGGCCTAGGGTTTACACCAGGTAGTCGGTTAATGAGCCAGTCAGTCAGTGGGCCAACGAGGCCTGATGGTCTTTTAGCTGGCCGAATCAGCCAGTCACATAATCATGTTGTCACTCTGTCAATCACCTCGTCTGTTAATCTGTCAGACTGTCAATCAGAGCAAGGAAAACAAGGCGAACCTGCAAGTGATGCTTCGTCAGTACAGATTAGAAAAAAACACATAGAGGAAACGCGGATGGAACACATGGGGAAACATTCACTTCACAAGTACAGCTAGCTAAAACGAATGCAGTCTAATACAATCCTTCCCTTTATGAAGGTCATGATGTTCAATGCCGATTGTCCCCCAACTCCCGTTTTTATCAATGAATATTTGCTATAACAACACAACAAACTCAATCAAAGCAATTTCAACAAAACATAACATTATTATCACAGTCATGATGGCAGGATTTATTTATTAGACCTAAAGGAGATATATGATGCTTTTTAGTTTTTTTTCCCTTTCCTCCAGTTGTTTATATATGATCTTAAAGAGACAGGAGCTCAAATAGAGGGGCACAGTTTACAAATGTTGAAACGCAATCCTGAACAGTGGTCACTGGCTTGCTAACCCACGCTTTGTAAAACTGTCAATATGGTATGAAACCAAGGACATGTACAAATGTGAATGTGAATGTTTCAGCAAACATTAACTGTTGATATTTTATCCTGGCAACTTGGCGAAAGAGATACAGAACCAAAGCAAGATAGTAAAACATTAAAAATGTTGTATAGATATAAAAAAAAATAAAGATCAGTAGACCACTGCAGAGCTGGGTTGAGATATACAGAATGCACATTCCAGTCTAAGAGTTGGTCAGTAAGCAAAGCAATTCTGAACTTTACCAGCATCCAGTTGCAAGGAAAAAAACATGAATATATAACAGAACTGAAACATGGCAGGTTTGGTTTTGAAGCTCTGCCCTTCAAGGGCAAAGTTGCTCGCCTGGTCAGATGTTGGCAGGAGTTTTTTGGTGGAGTCATAACGAAGAATAAATCATGAGGAAACTTTTTTTGGTTTCAACAAAATATTGATAGTCATGTTGATTGACAGCCAAAAATGTCTCCCAATTTGTCTAGAAGAAGTTATTAAAAATGCAACATCAAATCTGAAGTATGCATGAGTATTGATGGAATGAAAAATAAATCACTCCTTCTCCCTTCTTTGAACATTGACTCTCTTCGATACGTGACTTTTCTGCAGGGCGCTGACACGAATCCTTTCTTGTCCGCGGCACCCCCCTCTGCGTTGAGTGATTCCTGTTGGTGTGCTCGGACACCAGCCATCAGCTCCTTCGCGCCTCGCTTTGGGCCAGCCTTGTCAATACCAATACAGGCCCACTGCTGTTTGTGCTGTCGACGGTGCCAAAGCCGGTGCTGCATCATAGTGAATGCCCCTCAGAAAACAAGGAGAGTGATACAGCCATATCACGCACTGTCTGTCAGCTTGTCAGATGCGCCGCGTGCGCCCCGGCTCTCTTCTTGTCCGTCTCACTAACTCGTCCTGTTTGTCCATCCATCAGTGGCGTTGTCACTCCCTCTGTCTGGCTTCGGTTCTACTCCGTCTCCGTTCGTGGGCGTGTTTTAGCTACCACACCACAAAGGTGACAATTATTCTTCCAGGGGGTCTCAAGATTATTTTCCTGGCAGGGTTTGTTATGTTAATTCAGTGCCGTGGGTGTCTGCATGGGTGATGATGGGTGAGCATGTTAGTGCCTGACAGCGTGTGTATCTGTGTGTGTGTGCGAATTTGCCAGGGACTGGTGCAGGCGGCGCATAATCCGCAGGGGGTCCATGTTGGCCCCCGTCTTGAAGAAATACATAATAACCTTTCAGATGTGGTGAATGTCACCACGGTGATCTATGGGCGACATTATTCAGAGTGACAGATGTGGAACTTGTCAAAACAACACAACTTGAGCTCGAGAGCGTGTGTTTTTTTTTTTGACGGCTGCAGTGCAACGTACAGTATGATATTTGTGTGTGTGTGTTGTGCCTATTTTCCTGTCTGTGCGCATGTGTTTAAGCAGACGTGAGGATCAAGAGCTAATTTGCATAATTAAACATGTGCATCTGTGTTTATGAATCCCAGTATATCCCTGTGCGTGTTAATTAAGATGTTTCTCATTGCCGTCAGAATGTGCAGATACGTCTCTGCCTCGGCACGGTGTATTTACGTACGCGTATGATTCAGGTATATGAGCCTCAGCGTGTGTTTGTGTAGTGGGTGTTATTTGCTCTGCCCCGCATACCTAGGCATCCGCGGCAAGGCAGCGGGAGTCACAGGCAAGAGAAAGGAAAAACCTCATGCTGAGAGAAAAGCAGCTAAAGAGTCTTAGCGAGTGGGAAGACGCGCATCTTTGTGATGGGGGGGAGGGTTGAGGAGTCATCTTAAACATTCAAAAAGACTGAGCTGAAAGCAGAAGGTGGGGAAAATAGAAATACACGAATATGGTGGGGTTGCGGGGGGGGGG
>OMLP01014885.1:0-14694 GCA_900302685.1 Spondyliosoma cantharus | reverse complement strand
TTTTTTTATTCACGCATCCAGACAAATTCATCTCAGATTGTTAACGATTGTGAAATAGGGAATTATCAGATAATGACATCTAGGGGCACAGGGCTCAAATCTATGCCCCCAGTGCCTGAAATCTCCTTTATAGTTCTAACGCAGCAGAACATGTGAGCTACCTGGGAAGAAATGTAATTTTAGTGTACTGTAGCCTTCATGGATGACCCAAATAATTTATGGGAGAGAATGTACGAGAATAGCACATCAAATTGAGGAGAGTTACATTTCTGGTGTTTCATAGAACCTTTTCAGATCTCACTTAATTTAACCCTGGTTTGAGTAAAATCGTTTTTGCCTACCTGTCGACAAAGAGCAATGTGATTTAAAGACTGCTGTGTCTCTGTGTCTAACCTTATCTACTACAATCAGTTCTTTTAATTCTCTAAGTATTTTTTCAAGTAAAGCTAGATATTTAGTAGTTTCACAACAGAACTTTGTCTGTACATAATTTGGATCAGTAAACAAGAACAAACAAGGCTTTCTTAACTTTGTCTTGACAATATAGAAACATATGTGCTACTTCTACTACAGTAGAAGCTCTGTTTTGGCCCATGCAAGAAGATCTTTGATCATGTTGCACTTTCTACTTTGTATTTCCCAAATGTAAATCCACTGTTGCGTTACCCATTGGTTTGTGTACTACCTCAAGTTTGTTATTAGGGCCATCGGCATATTGGTTTGTTTTTTTGTTTTGTTTTTTAGACCGTATTTGGATATGATGGTGGAGTTGAGGAGGATATCCTGATTGGATCTGAATAAGGAACGCAAGGTAACGCTGTGGTCGCGTCTTGTCAATCACAAGGCAGCCATGCCTGAAAGAGAACCCTGCTTTATTGTTTATTTTACTCTAAATGGAACCATAATTTATAAAACGAACATCATGCTGTGTTGAAATAGACTTGAAACTAGTGATTGGGACCATAAACTCATTAGGAAACTATAGGAAACTAAGAGAGAAGTAGGATTTATTTTTCCCAGCTGCCCCCTGCTGGCAATTGGGATTCAGAGGTTAAACACAGAAATCCTTATGTTAAGGTGAAAAGAGTGATGTCACTAACATTTTGGAAAAACTCACTTATAAAATCAAAAATGAATGAGCAGCGTAAACCCAAATCATGTCCTGAATTAAATGTATACACGTAGAAGTAGGTGGTTGGATTTCTAACAGTGTGCTTGTAGACGTGCATGCTCATACAGATGTGTCTATAATAGGCCATTGTATTAAGAACACATCGTTATTTTTGTCTCTCAATCTTTTAATTAATCTATCTTTCTATTTGTATATTTTGCTGGTGTATTATTAACATCTGAGATGCTTACCATTATCACTATAGTGTCTACTAAAAACAGGATTAATTTGAAATGTTATGTGGGATTGAAAAACATTCTTTTGTTTGCATAGTAACTGTGTGTTCACGGTTTATTGTATTAGAGTATGTAACCATATTCACCCTTTACAGTTCAACCTGGTTCAACCTGTATATATACCAGAGACAATGTGAACGAGTTCATTTCTGAACGCTCACTAATGAGGAGAACAGCTAACACTAAATAGCATTGAGGGGTGTTCATCTTTAACCAGACTCTATAATTACTGTTTTAAAACACCAAAGAGCTGCATCAACACTGCTGTAGACCCAAATAGATACTTGTTAAGTGTTCAGATGAACCCTGCTGATGTTCATTTGTACAGCGTGTTCATGTGAAGCTTCTGCATATGATAGTGCGTAACGTGTCTTTGAGGGAAATTTTAGTCAGTGGTGCCTCGAGCCGTTCTTAAGCACATTAAATCTGTAACCGAATGTGCGTCCGTCATCAGTCCTCCTGCCTGGCTGCTTTAAGCAGAGCAGCTCAGACATGTACATTTAAAGCACATGTTAATACTGGCCAGTCTCCCACCTCCTTTAAAACATTTAGAATCTAAAGAAAGCAAACGTACCTGTGAAGAATTTCAACTCATTATGGCGCCAGGGCTTTTTGAAGTAGATAGCGGGAAGCAGAGGCATGAAGTGGAAAAGGTTCTTATGATCCAATGTCAGATTACACACTACTTCCCAAATGCATTTGCCCAGGACGGGGGCTGATATGATATAAATGTAAAGGTGGAATAAATCTCTGTCTTTTCTGCAGTTTTTTTGGAGTTATGCCTGGCCTGCGCTCTGTGAAGCGCTCAGTGTGGCTGCAGCCTGCTTTGTTGTCTCCAGACAGATATAAACACTGAGCCACTGCCAGACACACAGAGAGCAAGAGTAAAGAAATGATTAGCTAAAAAAAATATTTCCACAGCCTTCGAGATTTCTGAAACGTATGTACCTTTGAATTTGATATCACGCCATTGGACCTGCGTGGCATTATGAGCAGATAGAGCTCCAAGATATTGACAAAGGACCTGATATCAAATACGAATGCAATAAATATTACATATTTCATAATTACAGATGGCAGAGGTGATTTTTATCTGTTTCTTACTTTTTTATGAATCCTACCAGAATCCTTCATTTTCATGTCACACAAAACAGTGGATGGAGCGGCTGTAGCTCAGCGGGTAGAGCAGGTCGGCTTAGTGATCAGAAGGTCGCTGGTTCACATCCCGGCTGGGCTGAGCTGCATGTCGAAGTGTCCTTGAGCAAGATACTGAACCCCAATTTGCTCCTGATGTGCAGTTGGCACCTTGCATGGCGGCCTCTGCCATCAGTGAGGGCCTTGTGATGAGCTGGTGACTTGTCCAGGGAGTACCCTGCCCTCGCCCGGAGACAGCTGGGATTGGCTCCAGCAACAAACCCCGCGACCCCATAAAAGGGATAAAGCGGTTACGGACAATGACATGACATGACAAAACAGTGGATGCTGTCGCAGCAAACTTGTAGACATTTGTGTGTGAGTGTGTGTGTGTGTGTGTGTTGGGGGGGTATATTTATTTATAAAAGTTGGTGGAAGGGGGGTAAATTGTTGTAAATGGTTTTAATGATGTGGGAATTCATAACTTTGTAATTGAAATTTTGCACAACTGTGAATTTAGTAACTGTTTTTAATTTATTGTATGTTCCATCTACCTGCCCATACACTACGGGTGGAAAATAACAACTTGCTAAAACCCGGTGCAATGCATCTCTCCTTGTTATATACAGGGTTAATGTTTTATTGTGCACTGTCCCTGTTGAAATAAAATAAATACTACTAATAATACTAATAATAATAATAATAATAATTGTCTCGTTCTAAGAAAAAAAAAGAAAAAAAAACTCAGCAGGTCACATAGCAGCGGAGCATTGAAAATTCATCAAAGTGCTGCTTTCTGAAGCATGTATTTCATTACGACCGCCCCGCAATGACAATCTTATCTCCAGCACACACTCAGCTGGGAGCTGCTGCTACACCTCTAATCATTAATCGTTAATAACCTGAGATGGCAACTGTGCCGGGGCTTCAAAAACCATATAAATATCAATTTCCCCGCGCCGCCCCTCTGCAGCTGCACAAATGTGGCGTACAGTACAGTACAGGTCCTAATTAAAACACGCTCCCATTTCCTGCTATTAACGGCGTTCTTTTACAGAGCGGGCAGAGGGAGACCGGCCCTGTTTGGAGCGGAACGGACAACCTTTGTCTCGGGGATGGATGGATATGAAGTATTAGCGGAGATGGATTGTGAACATTTAGCTGATGCAATACTACATGACTGATAGGCAACGATTTCATATCCTCATATTAAAGCGGGGCAAAGCCGTGGAAATCAGATTCCATCACTCCTCTGATGGAAACAGCCCGCTCCTTAACTCCTCATAAAACAACATGGTGCGAGGGAATGGAAAACAGCTGTCTGGTGCACTATACAGTATGATACAATTAAGTTTGCTTTAACAGTAATGCGAACCAGCAATACATTTCGGCTGCAAATGCACAGCACCCCAGGGGGAACGGCGCGCCAGTGAATCATAGCACTGCAGCTGAGAGCTGGCAGCGTTGTCTCCGGCTCGGTATGCACAGGCACTGTGTGCAAGGTCATTGAGGGAGACTCACCACAACATCCAGAGGAGCCATCCATCTCACTTATCACTGTATGTGCGATGGCGAATAATCACATTATGATAAATAGGGGGCCTCCGCCATTGTAACAAATAGATAGTGTAGATACCACAAGTGAATCTATCTGAATAAAGGAGCAGCACAGAGTGTTTGCAGACATACAGTGGGTAATAAATGCAGACACACACACACACGATATCCGAGCAGCACGAACACGTTTCTGAGAGACACCTGTCATCTCCTCCAGCACTATTTCCCTTTACCCTGCACCTACTTTGCAGAAATATCACAGACATTATACGGATCCTGCTCTACTTCTCATTGAGCCCTGTAAATAAAACCTCACGCAAAGGCAAATTTGAAGCAGCGAAACAAGCAAAAAAGAAGAAAAAGAAAAAAAAAAAGCGACGGCAGACAGTTATCAAAGCAAGATGTAGGCGTGCAAGTGGGTGGCTGTGTGTGGAGTGGGAACAGAGGAGTGAGGTGTGCGAAATTCAAAGCAGCAGGTGAACTAACTCAAAGGAGCAGAGCCGGGAGCTGGGCGGGGGGGCTGGTGGGACAGCATTAGAACTGACAGGGAGTGAAACCTTCCTAGGTGAAGGGGTTACGTGGGGGCACAAAAGGCATGTCTAATTTTGAGCAAGAACAGATGGGAAAACAGATGAGGGAACCACCAGGGTATCAATTATCATCAGTAATGCTCACAGGCAATGATGCAACTTTCTCCATGAGTGTTGTTTGCGTGCTTGGCGGCTCGCCTCGCGCAGCCTCCAGGCCCGAAGCTCCCATTCATGCTGCAAAACAGTGTGCTGAGAGGCAATGATCAAGGTGCATTATATCAGTCCTTTGCAGGGATTAGAAGGTCAGCGTGTGTAGTGGTACGGTACAGTAAATGCCTCCAGTATGTATGCGCTTTGCTTTAGTCATTCTATAAGCAGGGTCACGCTCACACTGACCTGACGTGCTTTCATGCCGCTAATAAACGGGGAGAGAGATGGTGACCTTCATAAGTACTGCACCAGTTCAGAGAATTAACATAGAGCTTCCTTCATACTGGCTCGTCAATACTGTTTTCATCTTTGCAGCCCCTGAGGCATTATATGTCGTATGGCTGTATTTGGTAGGGATCTTAATGCAATTATACTATCTTAAGCAAAAGACGTGCTTGCTCTCAACGAGTCGTTTGCGAATGCAGCCGTCGTGAATCCTGCTTCGGTTTATGCACATCCTCAGAAATTAACGCTACAGGGTGAGACAGGGTCAGGGGTCAGCGAGCACATCGGCAGCAACAGGGAGAACAATGGGACAACAAGCAAGTGTGTGCTTTCTAGCGGTATCCTCTAGTAACAGTGTGACGGTAAGCGCAAGCGGTTATCCACCCAAATGTGTGGCAAGACCTGCACCAGAAGTTGTTATAAAATCATCTGAACTGCTTAATTTACAATTAATCAAGTATCTACTCATGATTTGTATTTGTATCATGAGAAATTATAAATAAAGCACACCTACGTGTCTGATAATAGTTCAGGTGGAAATGAACAGTGAAAGACAAATTTATACCTAATTTATTGGCAATAATTGTACTTTTTAAAAAAAAAAACACTGTGTTATGGGAGAAGGCCACAATGCATGTAAAGTTGGTCTGAAGTGTCAGGGGTTAAAAAACAGTTTATAATAATTCATAAAACGTGGCCTGTAATAACCAGTTTCGCCATGTTGCATTACATAGAAAAAGGAAGTCTGTGTAAGGAAAAGCAGGAGATCCAGATGAAAGAAAAAAAACAATGAATTGTGTCCAAAAGCGTGTGCATCCTGAAATGTGTGGAAGATGTGCAAGTGTAATTAGATTTGTGAACGTATCCACAAATCCCTAAAAGATCATGAGTTACTGTATGTGGATGCATGTCAGTGTGTAAGAATCTGAAAATATGTTTTCAACTCACCTCATTTAGAGATTGTAATAATTGACAAATCTGAGTATGTGCACAGACTGAGATACGGCTCTCCACACATACTAAATAATAGTGCTACAAAATCATCCCCATAAAAAGTCTAAAAACATAAATCTTTGAAAGCTCTGTTGAGGGCACTAACTCCTGTCTTCCTCTTCTGCTTCCGTTTACTGTCAAGTCGTGCACAGATCAGGCCCTGCACTCCACTGCACAGCTAAACGGATAAAGTCATTGAGGAAAAACTTTTCTTAAAAATTATCTGCATGTAAATGTTTTTAGCCTATAGTTTGTTTATGTTCTGGCAAGTCATGGCGCGGTTCATCATCCAACATAGCAACCGGCTGGATAGCTTGGATACAAACCGAAGAGTTTGAATTTGATGACTGCGAGTCTGAGAGCCTATGAAATCTGAAGTTGTGTGGAGTGCGTTCCTGTCCTGTATTGCTGTGTGTGTGTGTGTGTGTGTGTGTGTGTGTGTGTGATTTCTGTATCTTTCAACCCGACTGAGTTATGGCTCTGAGAGGAAGTGGTGTGGCAGGTGCTCTTTATATCAGTCGAGAGCGTATTTTCTGCTCATGTAAAAAGAAAATATGGGAGTATTTGTTTACATCTCTCACATGTAGTTATCCAAAAAAGCCTGGAGTGCATCCAAGGACACTATATATGACACGTTTGCCATCCTCCCCCACGCCTCCTTCGTCTTCCTTCAACCCTCCTTGTCCCCCTCTTGTCTCCCAGGCAGCTTCCCAGGGAACAACAGCTACACTTCATCTTCAAACACTGACAGCATGACAGGCTCAAATTAGGTGCCAATTACATCTGTTGAGGTGGCTTGTTTGCTGGTAAACTTAGGCAGCAGGCAGACATTGGACTGAGACCCCCAGAAGTAATTTCGTATTGCAAAATAAGCCTGCAGGTGAAATAATGTCGAAATGCTCAACATTTCAGTTCCCTCTTTAATTACACTCACTGTGTTTGGCTCTCTCGCTTGTCATAAGTTCGTATTTTTTGGACAGGTAGTGTGTTTTACAGTGGGATGTCTTTTTATTTAGCGCTAGCCGAGGCTCATCACTCACGGTTTCAAAGGAGATGTGAGAGAGAAAGGGTGATAAACCTTTACTATTAATAAGGGTCATTGTGCTGAAAAGTGCTGTCTCAGTCAGAAAGTGGCCTGGCGCCGTATCAAAATGCTCAAGGCAGACTGCACTGCATATTTCAATGGTAATAATCGTACATGACATCCTTCTGTAGTGAAAACATAAAAAAAGCAAACCACAAAGGCAAAGGTGAGAAAGGACAGGGAAACAGCTTAGACCCTGTCATGTTAAACATGACCTTTTCTTACCAGCCCGTGTTGAACTCAACGTGGGCATCAAAGAAGCCAACGACAGGAGCCGTGGCCGCGTTCCAGCCGTGTATCCTGGCTCTGATTAGGCCCTCCCGCTTGCTGTTCCTCACAATCTTTACCAGGCCTGGGTAGCGTTTGTTCACATACTGGTCCAAGTTGAATTTCAGCTCCACTGAAAGAAAGCAGATTGGAGAGTATGTTCCTTTAATTCACATCCAAATGACAGTGTGGGGACATTAACAAGGCAGCTGTAGCACATGATGATGTGTTTCCGAGATAATCCATTGCTAATGTCAAACGATTTTGGTCTCATCTGCCTCAGAGAATATTTGGACAGGATATTTGTTGATTATTTTTGACCATTTTAGCATTTTTCTCAAGTGTAAACTGCTGGAAGCATTTGTTGTCCGAGATGCTTGAAAAATGTAATCAATTACACATAAAAAAGTTATCATAGTTTATGTCTGCAAAATATAATAATTATGGCACCAAGGAACAAGCAACAGGAAGTGGTATTGGAATAACTGTAGAAAATCTACACAGCAAAAGAAAAAGAACCCGCTGATGGAGGAGGCAAAGAAGGTGAAGAGGAAAGGTGATAGAAACCGAGTCAAAACAAGAGTGAATGGATGGGCATGCTCCGGTGTTGTGTCAAAGACTGTTCCCCTGTTGGTATGTGTTGCCTCTTACCTCTTAAAGGTAACAAATCCTGCCTCTGTATTCATACAACTGGGAGGCTTACGCTGCCTTTCATAGCACTGAGCCCTGAGATCAGGGTTTCTAGGTCAAATATGGATTGCCAGGCAGCTACCGATAGCCACGTTGCTAACACTTTCTTTGCAAACAGCAGTACAAACAGCAGTAACACAGGTAAATGCTAGGAAGAGGAATGTTGTAAAGCCTCCATACTCACACAACACATCTTTGGTACTTAACGTGTATAAGTAGAAAGCATGGGATAATTGTTTAACAATCAGGTCTCAAGATATGATCTATTTAGCCTTCTGAACATAAACACCTAACTTCACATTAGGCCCGCTAACTGCACGCAGCACACCAGTAGTCTTTTCCTCGCATTGAAGCTATGGGGTTTACACACCCTCCAACTTTGAAAAGAATCAAGTGAAACCTGAAGGTGGGCTTACCAGTAGCTAACGTTAGCAAGCCAACCTGTAACTGAGATAATTTTAAGTTACAATTTTCCTCTTGTTGATAGGGGCTATCTTCCCCACTCTGCCCACCGCATCAGGCTAATGGTGGTTGGCAAATAGCTTATGTGAGGCAGACACAGAAAGAAAGACCAGCACAAAACAGCTCATTAGGATTGCGTGGACAACATCTAAATGTAAATAACCACAATATCAATTTTCTAAGTGGTATACTCACCCTCTCTGATATAATTTGTAATGCTTGCCAGTTTTTAGTCAAGTGTGAGAAGAGTCATAGAGTGGAGTTACAGAACTTCAGAGGCGTCATCATCTACGGTAAGATTATAGTCCACCTCCTTTCAATGCCACATTCTTATTGGACCCGGGGAGGAAAACAGCGTTCATGGTAACTGGCAACTTGACATACAGGATGGCAGCTCCATTAAAATGATCCATCACCAACCTGATGAGAAAGGTCAAAGATCTACTGTCGGGTAATGTGTTTTTGCAGAAGATTGTTTTGATCTTTGTCAGCTTAGACGTGTTTTCAATAAAATATAGAACTGCAGGATTAGCCTATTTGAGACAATTTTAAAGGTTTCTACTCAGGATGCTGTACAGTGTGACTATCTAATGCTTTCCTCTGCTGACGTCTTTATTCCAGCTGGATTATAACATCTGTCTCTGCCCTCACGGATGAGGCTGGCTGTCATCACTGAAAACAAAGTTTGCCGGGTAAACAGCCAGTTGCACAAATTGTTGTCTGTGATCCGTCAGAGGATAGATGGCTGTTTGAGCTTCTCCTCTGGGTTACTGCTGAGCGTTCCACTTTCAGAGGGAGAGATTAATAAGGACGCTCGTGGCGCACCGGCTCAGAACAGCATGCACACCTAGCTTCTGACTTTGGCTCGCTACATAAATCAGCCGGTGAAAGTTAAAAAATGGCAGTCTAATCCCCTGTCTGTGTGAGTGAGGAGTCATGGGGAGTGGAGGGGCTGTCAGGAGTCTTTTTCTAGCTGAAGGTCTTAACATGCTGTACAGTGGTGGCTGCTGCAGAGAGAGAAGATGAATTTGGAAGCAGTGACCCTCGAAGCAAACAGGCATTAACATTTGACACCAAATTAAAGCAACCACTGAGTCAAGGATACCTTGTATCTTGCCTTTCTCTATCTGTGGATATGTTCTTTACTATTTCAGTGGTTGTCTTATGTTTAATATGAACAAACGGCAACTAGGGCTCAGAGGTTAGCACTGCGACTGAAAGTAGGTATACAGGTTGCACCAATTCTGTATGAGCCCTCCTCATGTCTGTGTCTTTTTCTCCCACTGTTTAGCGACATGCTGCCCGTAGATGTCGATGAATGTGACTCTCTAATTTCAGAGGAGGAAAGAAACTTCTAGTGCATTTACTCAAGTACTACATGTATATATGTATTTGTACTTGAGTATTTTCAGATACCCTACTTTAAACTTCTATTCCACTACACTTTTGGCAAGCTCGGTATTATTTACTGTACAGGTTAAGATTTGCATATAAAACAAACATATAATAAGGTTATAGAATACAAAGCATTGGTAAAGATCAATAACAAGCAGTGTTTTGGTATCGGCTTGTACATCCTAAATGTACTTTCCTCTCTGTTTTGCTCTCCATCCAGAGAGAGCTGGACTCTTGAAAGTCAGACTTTTCCTCTTACACCTCTTTAGTATCCTTTGGTATATACAGTGGTGGGTATAAACATTTAGTAATAACATCACGTAAAATAATTTATGACTAATGAGGCATTCTAATTTGAATGGTAGAAGATGCATTGTATCTTATACCATCGATTCTGTATGGACTGCTGAAGGTTTTGAACCTGTGCAACGGGTCTCCTTCATCACCAGCCTACCCTGCAGCTACAATATGATAAAAGCTATTAGAGTGTAATAATTATAAGGCTTTGCCGGGAAGGAGAAAAGTTATGGGGCTCCCTCTGATCCTCGCAAATAAAACATTGGACTGAATCCATGGGAGGAGAGTTATGGAGCAGGGAATACATTTTTAAAGGACTGGCAGTGCAACATAACAGAGGATAAATAACTATCCATCATACTATGAATTTAAAATGAATGCACAGTAGACTGTGCGCGGAGCACCGTGAATTCCTGATGTGACGTGGGGGATTATGGAAGCTGCTGTGCTACGGATAGATGGTGGAGAGGTATTGAACATGCTTTTGATTATTTAAACTGTGGTGAAGCCTCGGAATTCACTTACATACTACAAAGCTTGAATTATCCTCCCACATACTGCCTCCTATGTACACACTGACTAGCAGCATACCTAAAACCTTTCAAGTAATCCATAGGATTTTCTTTGTTTCCCATCCAGCTAAAGCGGCCCCAGAGCAACCGTCGGATCGGTTTTGTTGCATTTACAAAGGTCGGGAAGAATATAATGATCACTTTCAGAGAATAGAGATAGAGAATGATCACTTTCAGAGAATAGAGCCTGCCACACAAGCCAAAGGCCACCTTCTGCTAAGGGTGGATTTATGGACTGCATGGACAGGTCTGTGATTGATCGCTTTGATCAATCACCAGCAGACTGGTGAAGTTACCCAACAGGTAAATTGGCTCACCACAAGTAATGTGATGTTCATTAAATATTCCAAAAAACTGTAGCCAGAAGTAAAATGATCCTGCTCGTCCTGGCAGAAGAGCTTCTCAGGATGAACATCCAAATGCTGCTACAGTAAAAGCCCTTCACCATAAGTGGGAAACATTTTGGCAGTAGACCTGAGCTCTGTGGAAATAATCTCTGCACCGGCAGCGAGGGAGGTTATCCACCTCTCACACATTTATTGGAGGCAGCGCAACAGTAAATGGGTTCATGTTTTTGGGCTCCTCCACCTTTAACCTACTCTTAACATGGCTACATCCACTTCATTTTAAACTCTGCTCAGGCAGCATTACATTTGATTTTCTCTGAATCACTGATGGATAAATTACAAAAACATTTAACAGGGGTGCACTCTCTAACCTGAATTAAATTATTTTTCTCTGCTCTCTGTCTTTTCATCACCCCTCTTCATTGCTTTTAAGAGATGTAGATGCTCTGAGATGTAAGAACACTAGTGTGTTGAGTGGTGACTAAATGCTGTACGTGTGGTGTGACAGTGATGTGGGATTGGAGCCCAGTCCACACAATAACATGTTGGCAGTTAACATTTCTGCATTTGTCAGGCTACGTACATTGTTGACATTTTGACAATAAGCGTCATGTAACGTTTACATTATATCGTAGTGGGAAGTGAAGGGGATGGTTGTGAATTTAAGCGAGACGGCTACCAAGCCAGTGACCACACTTCTAGACTGTGGTCAGCGGGCCCGGTTCTAGGCATGGGCACTGGGGGGTAATGCCCCCCGAATGCTTCGACTGCCTCACCAAACCGACCCCGCTTCATTCCGAAAATCCCAAAAAAAAAAGAAATGTATATTCAAATATATTATATTGTAATTTATTCCCATAAATACTGCTCAGAGTAATCACAGACCATGGCTCTTCTGCCAACAGAGCCGGTGTCTCTCTCTCTTGCGCCATGCATACAGTCAGTAACAGCTTCTCTCAGTTAGCATCACATTAGATGCCATGGGCACTCCTGATAGTTTTAGCCACAGGCTTGTTAGTTGTTAGCATGCCTGCTAGCAACTGCTAGTAGTAGCATAGTCCCATCGGCTGCTGCGGAGTTTGCTCACAAGGGCAGGCTACATACCGGTTGTAAAGCGGGTTTCAACTTTCAACCCTTGCTAGCCCCGCTGTTAGTCCTGTTGGCCCGCAGCCTCCCCCACCCCGCCGACAGGATTAAGCAACACACGCTAGTGATAGGGAACTCCATTACCCGTAAATTCAGGTTAACGCTGCCGGCCACTGTTTACTTCCTGGGGCCAGAGCCTCTGAACGCGGCTAATCTGAGGGTGCTGGCATCAAACAGGGAGAAACAGGGAACCCAGGCAGGCACACATGACTTTCCGAAGCGCGAGAAACTGGTGCACAATAATATAGCATCAATCATTCATTGATTCATCGTCTGTAGCCTTTTTATCCCTTTTTCAAGGGGTCGCGGGCGTTACTGGAGCCAATCCCAGCTTTCTCTGGGCGAAGGCTGGGTACTCCCTGTACAAGTCGCCAGCTCATCGCATGATCATTACTGATGACAGAGGCCGCCCCCCCACAAGGTGCCAACTGCACATCAGGAGCAATTTGGGGTTCAGTATCTTGCTCAAGGATACTTCGACATGCATCTCAGTTCCGCCAGGGGAGCCGGGATTCGAACCAGCGACCTTCCGATCACTAGTCGACCTGCTTTACCCACTGAGTCTCAGTCAATCCAGAAAAGTAATTCCCATTTGAACTTTGCCAAAGGAACCACGGCGAATCAACAATGCTTACGTCTGGGTTGGCATAGACTGGTAGGCATACAAAAAAACAGCATTCCTATGGCACTCAACACAGTAGCAGTTGGTGACCAATCAACATTTCTTACTGCCCCCCCAATCAAGGCAGTCTAGAACCGGGCCTGGTGGTCAGGATGTGTAAGTGTGAAACCACCAGATATTTTTAAGCCATGACATCTCCAGGCATGTTTTTCGACACAAAACTGGTTGCCAACATTTATTCTAGCAAATGGGCTGCCAGTTTGTCCCTCATCTGGAGGTAAGGGAATTTCAATGGAACATAAATGCCTTGTGCGTGCAGATATTTAGCAAAACAAACATTTTCCTGGAGTTTTTGGCCTATTATCCACACAGAAATGGCAATTTAGGTTCAGATCTTTAACAACTCCACATTCTCTATAGATGTTTGGACATCTACATTTTCTTTACGTAATGAGCATGTACTTGAAATAGCAATGGTGGGTATATGAAACATGAAACAGCAGTTCATGTGTGATCAAAGAACTATATCAGTTATTCATTGCAAGTGTCACAGTGTGTTGTACAGTTTTCATGCAATATGTTAATGAGCAAATCTCCCCCTCAGAAGCTTTAATTGAATGTATGCAACGCTTAATATCATTCAGCTCCACTTGAAATAATAATACAAGCTTTACTCAATGCGTTCTCAGTTTATATCCTGTTTTCATTATATGAATCATTAAGTTATCAATTTGGGGCTGGTATTTGCTGGGATTGAATCCTGTAGGGCTCATTAAGTCTATCCTTGCTGCTAACATGGCGCACAACAATGAATCGGAGCCATCCTGCCTGACGTACACGCAGCCAAAGCTCATCAACGGGAATGTGAATTTAGTTCGGACCTCAAGAACCAGCGAATAAACCTCTCAGCCACCAATAAATGTCACTGCTTGTCCCAGCAAAGGAAACGTGTGGCAGCGACAGGGCAAACATGCTTCCTGCGCTTGATTTATTATGCCGGGAGTGAGTGTGGCTGTACCTCCACTCATCTCACTGAGCCTTGTTTAAATGCGAGAGGACAGACGGAGCCATCCAGAAAAGGTCAAGCAGTCCAGCCTGCATGTTAATTGTCTAATGTCACAGCAGAGCGGCTTGCAAGGAACAGCTCACACATCTGCACAAATTATCATCACAGATGGTAAACATACAATTAGAGTTCCTGACGGATGTGTCGGGCCATGCAACCTGAATTAGGAAGCTGTAACAAACATGCGCATGGCAAGAGGACACTGACATCATCGACACCTCGGAATCATGAGCCGCGGTGTCAGGGAACCACACGCAGCGCTGAAATGTTAAACGTCCGTCTCGATGCTGTACGGCAAAGGTAACGACAGTGGCAGGCAAAGAAGTTATGACAGTTAAACTTTATGATTCGAGAGAGGTTGAATCAAGTTCACATCGTCACTTCTGGGTGGAGGAAACTTTATTCTATTCGTGCTGATCGTTTTTGTGGCAAATTGGGTGAATCCCCCCCCAGGTGTAGTAAGTTGAGAATGGGATGGCAATTTTGTAAATCAAATATCAGGGTGTAAGACGTTCATGTCATTTGTTGACGCAGGTTGTTAATAAGACCACATAAAAGATAGATTGTTGATTGTTCGGTTGTGATTGTCTCTTTTTGTTGTGATCTCATAGATTTTATTTTTTTTGTTGACCACTTGGAGGCAGTGCAACAATTTCAGCAAAAAAAACAACTTCACAATCACCACATCAA
>OMLP01014884.1:17292-33044 GCA_900302685.1 Spondyliosoma cantharus | reverse complement strand
GAGGACGTCGCCGGAGGAGAGGAGTGGGTGCCCGTGGAGGAGAGGGAGGAGGCGGAGGAGATGGTGAACGGCAGCCACGAAGAAATGGAGAGGGCGCTGGGTGAGCAGGAGGAGGCGGAGAGGGAGGAGATGCAGCGCAGGGCGAGCCAGAACCAAGAGGAGGACGCCGACGACGACACCAAGCTGGTCGACTACTACCTGTTGAAGGTGCTGGAGATGAGCGACCAGACGCAGAAGAGGGACAAGACCGGAGAGCAGAGGAAGAGACTCATCCGCCCCTCCATCCTGGACCCCCGGACGGTGAAGGAGTTGCTGGAGCTCTCCCTGAAGCTCCACGTCCCCCCGCAGGACCTGATCGACATGCTGCTCACGGAGGAGCTCAGGAAGCTCCACCGCGACCCCCACGGCTCGGCTCGCTACACGACGGGCCAGACGCCCAAGATCAGGTACTTCAGCCGCAGACTGCCGGTGAAGAGCAAGCCCGCCCCCGAAGACATGGACAGAGAGGACTTTTTGGACATCATCGGCGTGGAGACTATCAGTAACGAGTACCCTATCGTGCAGAGACCCATGAAGACCTCCCCGTCCTCGGACAGAGTCCCGTCCGCGTCCAACCCCGCAGCCAAGTCAGGTCCCGTTAAAATCCCTCCTCCCTCCGGGCGCAGGGAGAACCTCTTTTTATCCGAGCTCAACAAAATGCCCCTGAAACGTCAGTCCGACGGTGGTGCCGCCGCCGCCGCCGCCGACGACGAAGACGACGACGACCAGGGCGACGTGGAGGACGAGGTGACCACCTACCTGGCGGCCAAAATCCTCACAGAGTACCCGAACACCATCTCCAAGCGGGACACCCAGGCGCAGCTGAAGGGGCAGTTCCCCTACGAGCTGTACGAGCGCGCCCTGAAGGACTACCTGGGCCAGGCGGACACTGAAAAGAGGCCAGTGGCCAAGAGGGAAACCGAGGTGGCCACCGAGGAGAGAGTCCAGCCCACGGAGGTGCAGGGGAAGGAGGAGATCACGGCCAAGACCTCGGCCCCACAGACCGCGGAGGAGGACGGGGAGAAGGAGCACCGTGAAAAGGCGGCGGCCGGGATGTAGCCTGGCGCCGCGCACAAAGACGCACGAAATTATGAATATAGTATTTATACCGTCTCGAGAAAAGAAAAAAAAAAAAAATCAAAAAGTTTGGTGGACGTGATCTAGTTTACAAAAATTTCTATTATATGAACTATAGCTGGCATTAGCCTACAGATATCACCCTAAAGATACAATTTTTTTCAAAGAAATAGTCCCTACTTGCTGCAAGAACATTATAGAGTTATTACTGTAGAGTCATCGTAAGAGATTTAAAAAAAAAAAGAAAAAAAAGGTGAACAGGTGAGAGAGAGAGGGAAAAAAAAAAAATTATTAAGAGAGGCATCCTCAAAAACACTTTCTCACTCTCAAATTGCCAATTAAACACACGGATAGGGTGTGAGAGGAAGGTGGTGAGACCAGAGTTGTTGAAGTTGTTTGTGATGTCGTGACAGGTTTGTTTACATGGATGGTGTTTGTAAAAAAAAAAAAAAAAAAAACAGAGGAAAAAAAAAAAAAAAAAAAAAAAAGCAAACATAATTTTTGGTATCAGAAATAAGATTTCAATTCTGTCGATCATCTCATCACACAGGCTCAGCATCCACCTCGACACTGAGACCAGCTACTGCTGTCCAGCAATGCCTCTATTTCAGGCCTCGGGTGGTGGTCCAGCGCATGCTAAGCCCGCGGGGAGGAAGGTGAAGAAGATTAAGTTCAGGGGCACCTCTGGAAAGATGGATGAAGAAGGCTCTGTGTATTCCTTGACACGGCTGAGTCTGCTGAGCCTCGCTGATAACATGAAGGACGTGTGGGTGAAGGACTATGCTGACAACTACATGGATCATTATTCCTTCAGATACATCATGGGGCCTTTCAACTTGCTGCGTGAGTCTGTGGGAGCTTATTTAACAGACATGATCACATGTTTTGTCCCTGTCTTGTGGGTAAAATGTCCTATCGGCATGAAAGGAAATGAAAGAAAACTCAAATAACAGTCTACATCTAAGGAAACACATCCCATTTACTCTCGTGCAGAGTGAGTCATAAATTGAATAAACGGATGTAGACACTGTTCCTCATGTTCCGCTTCCTCATGTGTGCTTTACATGAAACTTTAGCAGTAGATTCCGATTACTTCTAATCCTGCTACAATATCTATCTGTATGTCTCTCTTTCTGTGTTTTACTGTCCTGTAGCCGGTGATCTGGTCGAGGAGCTGATGTCGCTGCTGTGCAGCAGAAAGCAGTTGACCCGAGCAGCCCTCCACCTCCTGCTGGTCCCTCAACTCCGTGTGCTGTCTATGGAAAAGTGTTGTAGTCTGGTCAACTCAGCCCTCTGTCCCCACATTGCTGCACGTTGTCAGGTGAGAGGGACTCCTGTGTCCGTGTCCTCATTAGCTATTGATTGCAACTGAGGGCTTTTGTACATTTTTGTCTTTTACCCAAAAACCTGAAAGTGCAGTTAACAGTTAAGTCAGCTGCACAGATGGTGAATCAGTTATTCTAAGAGAGAAGTTTGAGCCTTTTTATTATTTTGCTATAATCTACTCACCCTCATGCTGATGGAAAGTCGGGTGAGGAATTTCTGGAGCCTCACAGCGAAACAGCAATGCAGCACTTCCTAAACAACTGAGGTAGATCGGGACTTGTTTTAAAATGTAAATAAACAACGGGAAAAAACCTTGAGAAATCCTGGGGTGTCAGATTGATTTATTTTTCAGCTGAAAATCTTCACTGTAGCTGCTCAGCTGAAAGTGTTAGTGGATGCATGAGCTCGATCGATTTAAGAATCTTGAATCCTGTGTCTGGCCTGTAACTCTTTAAAGTCTTTTTGTCTCAGGGCTTGTGGAGTCTGGACCTGACTGGAGCCCAGCAGCTGCCCTCAAAGGTCCTGTCTGAAACCCTCTCCTGTCTACCTGCCCTGCGATCGCTCTCCCTGGCTGGTACACCTTGTGACAGATGTGTAGTCAGGACGATCACCAGCCGCTGTCGTTTTCTGCGCCATCTGGACGTATCCCGCTGTCACTTCCTTTCCCCTGCTGCTCTACTTCCTCTTGGAGGTGGGGTTTCATTTTCGTCCCCTGGCTGCACCTCTACATCCCAATCTTTTGTTTCCCCCTCTGCCTCTGCACCTCTGTCTCCTCTCCCCCTCAGCAGTCTGCTCGCTCTGGATATTGGGTTTGGGGAACAAGAGGGAGACCCTGTGGCGGTTGCCGCCTACCTTCTCCTCTCACTGCCCGGCCTGGAGAGAGTGGCCATGGACGGGCTCGCGCAGGCCAGCCGTCTCATCCAGCACAGAGAGTTTGAGCAGACAGATGAGTTCACTGACAGAGAAGGGATTCCCAGGCTTGAGGAGGTGTGGGAGGGGTGGAGGCACAGGCAGGGCACGGATAGTTGTAGGGGAAAGGGAGAAGGAGCAGAAGCTACAGATGAGGAAGATGAGGAGAGGATGTTATTGGAGGGATATGGTGGTGAAAGTGAGGGAGATGAGGGGCCTAGTTCCTCAGAGGAAAAAGGGAGAGTATCTCAGTCAGGCAATAAACACCTGATCCTGCGCTTAAAGGACGTTAGCAGCTTATCATGCGACTCTCTAGACAGTATAAGTCGTTTGTGTCCAAACGTCCACTCCATATCTGTCAACGTTGACGATTATGAAGGTACTAGAGGAAGAAGCCAGTGTTCTGTGTTAGCCGCAGGCCTCCAGATGTGGTCAGATCAGCTGCGCAGCCTCTCACTTCACTACTCAGGCCCTCTGGTAGATCTCCTTCCTGCCTTGCAAGTTGCAGGCTCGTCCTTGCTCTCCCTCACCCTGGAAGGGGTGAAAACCAGCCCTCACACCCCTCTGCTGGAGGTCATCAAAGCCTGTCCCAGACTCAGAGAACTGCACATCTCTGCCGAGCCTCCCACCGTGTCACACATAGAAGAAATCGAGGAGGATCAGCAGGATGATCGGGATCTTCCACGGCTGCCTGACCTCTGCTCTCTCACACTCAAGTAAGCCTACTGTTGAGGTACACTGGGAACTATTGAATCCACATCAGAGACTGACCAACTGCAAGGATTTACTGTTTTGCTCCTGCACAAGCATTCATGTGTTTGTTGCAAACTGGTAGAAAGAAAACATCCAAAATACACATTTAGATGTTTATTTTAGTTCAGAACATTTCAGAAAAATTGTACAACAAAAACTAATTGTCTCAATGTAAGTAATCAACTGGGAAAGGTTTATGATCTTCTCTATTAGAATTTTATTTTTTGTCTAAAATGTATGAAATTTTACAAAACATATCTTAAAATTCTATTTTCTCAAAATGAGTTTTTCTTTTTCTTCTTTTTATAAAATCTTAATCTAAGCCAGAAATCTCCGCTTCAGTAGCACATACTTCCCAAGCTTTCCAGTTTTATTCTGAGTTATATTATGAAGGTCTTCATAGAGCGGTTTGTTCAGATATCATCCATTGCTGGATTTATATAACCTGGTGACAGTTTTTTAATTTTTTTATTGATAGATTGATGAAGAGTTATCCAGGATTCCATCAGTGAAAACCTTTTGCCTCTAATATGTCAACCAAATAAAACAAGAATTTTGAATTTAGCTTAATCACATGTTCAGATTCATTTTTGGGACGTGCACACAAATTGATGTACATTTACTTAGATAATGCTTGACTTTTATATGTGCACATAAGATTTCAGAAAACGTATGATACAAAAAAGATAATTGTGTTCTTGTAAGTAATCAACAGGGGAGGTTTCATGGAGATATTTATGAGTTAAAAACATTATTAATAATGTAATGTTCACCAGAATAAACAGGAGTGGTTTAAACTAAGGAACCACTGCAAGCCAGTTATCGTCAATAATTTTCGTGGATCCTGTTGTCGTGCTTTTATCACCAATGCAAGGTGCATTTCTCTCTTTAGCTTCTCTGAATCATAGCTGCATTAACAAAATCCAAAGCTTAGTCTGCTAACATTACAGTGGTGTCATGATTTTAAATATTCTGTAGCCACAAATCACTGCAGCCAAGTCGAGCATAATATGATAAAGGTGTTAAGGTTAAAACTGCCTAATCAAGTAATCTTCTTCTTGTTATTCATCTTTCTTGTGTCTATGAAGATTCTCCTACGAGCATAGCCAAATGAGGCCTGTCATGTCCTGGATGTCCCTGAAGAGGGTGCTCACGTGTCTCCTGGCTGGTTCCCCTCTACTAGAGAAGCTCTCACTGGTCTCTCTGCCGTGTTCTCTGGACTGGGTTTTACAGGATGTACAGCTCCTCAGAGAGGACCGGCCTCTCTTTGTTTCTCTCACAGACTTGCCACTCGGAAGGGTACGACACATTGAAGTTCCGCGAACAGATGTGAGGACAGAAACTGTGAAAAGTATAATGCTACGGAGCAAGAGACTCGGGTTTGTAGACGTGAGTTGCTGCTGGCAGATCAGTCAGAGTGGATGGTTGGACTGCAAGGCGTTCAGGAAGGTAGAAGTTGTTTGGTCTTAGTGAAGAGATGGAATCCTCCCAACACAGGAGCAACACTGATGAACGTGGATAAATAAAGCTTTAACTCATTAAAAATACAAATGCACTGCGCTCTTTGTACAGTATCAGTACATGTTCCTTTAAAGCATATAGCTTTACAAGCTACCAATTATTGCACACGAGAAGAAGTTGAACTACAGCCGAGGGAGAAATTTAGTTTGGTTAGCTTAAAGGATACTTATAAGTGTGTTATATATATTCTAGTGCACGTAAAAGACCTTGAAAGTTAAAAAAAAGTCCACCCCAACAGAAGCACCTCTCTCCCACTGAAAACATCTCGTCAGAAGTCAATTCCATGACTTTGTGACATCACACGATGTCACCATGTTTACATTTGCATAATGTAATGCTTAGCGGCTAGTTTGGCAGGTAAGAATGGATTCAGCACAGCTACTCTCTGGTTGTTAGATCAGAGGAGGGGGTTTCAAGAGAATGGAGCTAAAACAAAGCGCTTCAGACAGAGGGGGGAAACAGTAGCCCCATTCACACTGCCGTTTGGATGCGGGGATCCTGCGCCAATTCTCCGCCTCGACCTCTGTGTGAATGTCTCAGAGGCGGCAAGGGGTGCAATTTCGCTCCGGTGCTGATTCGCCTCTGGAGGTAGTATCAGGCGCAGTATTGGCGTACCTAATCAGTGTGAATGAATAAGCTGGCTGCGTGCATCGAGGGCGTATCGATCAGACAGTCTGATAACTACACAGGTCCCTCACTCAACTAAATAAAGAGAAATGTCCCACAAAGCAACGTTACATGACCAAAAAAAGTAACATAGTAACTGTAAATGTCTTTGGCAACTTATATGAGGAAAAAATACATCAGATATACATGGAGAAGCGTCTGTCCTCCCGTCTGTCCTCCCGTCTGTCCTCCCGTCTCTTTCATTTCTGCCCGAAAAACACCGTCTGTCACCGGCAAAATTCTTTAACTCACGAGTGTTTGTGTGGGAAAAAAATCACCACGACAGTCAGCCCTCTGGCCCGAGACTTCAGTGAACTTTACCCCAGAAAACAGCCTCCGTCCCCAAGAGTGAGTCAGACAGCGTCCTGTTTACTGATTGCGATTATGTAATTATTTAATTTAGATTGAAAAACGTAAGTCTTTCACTTTCCAGGATGTTTGGTGGGTCAGGATCTCAGTCACTACACATTATAACAGCATCCATATGATTATAAACTGTCCGCGGGTTTAGATTGACAGGGAGGACACGGGGAAACACACGGACGTCATCATCATGACGTGTCCCGTCACGCCTCTTTAGGAGCCGCAGCGCCGGCTTTCTGTGTGAATTACACACCGGTTCGTCTTTAAGGCGGAGATGCTTCGCTCTGTGTGAATCACCAACGCCAGAGATTTGGTGAACCACCGCTGCTATACTGCCGCTGATAGTGCGGCTTCTCTATGTTCAAGGGGCTAGAGATGCAGCAATGGACAGACCATGGCATAGTATGCCTCCTTTAACTAATTGAGTCACAATGCCAATATAAATGTGGTTGAAGTACCAGTGAGCTACAAAATGTAGTTAAGCTTTGTGTTTGATTACATGTAGTTCACTTCTCCCCAACACTGTGCATTAGTATGTTAGGTTGCAGGACTTTAATGTTATTTTTTTTGTTATTTTTGTTAATTAAAATACTACACACAGATTGGTTTTACACTGACATGTATATAATATGTATAGTATGTCCTCAAATCTTGTCTCATATCACAACGTATTTGACATACTCCTATGGTGCCTTGAATAGATTGCATACTGTATCTTTTGTATTATATTTTAAATAAAGCCTTTTACGATCATGTTTTTGTCTAAGTTATTGGAGACTTGAATAGAAACATGTGACTGTTTATCTGATTTGATTACCATACCGTTTTTTATCCTCTAGACAAATCTTCATGTATGTGTATTTTGGCCATTTTCAAAAAAAGTGAATAATATAAATAAAAAAAATAAGAGAAATATCACGTATTGATTTCTCATGGTACAAATTCCAGCCACTAGGTGGCGGTAATGCGCCTCAACCGTGGTTACAGCGCGTCATTTAATGTCAAAGAAATAGAAGGATGTTGGGCGGTTTGGGTTTACCTATGTTGTTGCTGCTCTCCGGCCGACGCGGAGATAAAAATCAGACACACAGTGTCCGGGACACCGACGTCACTCACCGGAGACCTGCCACATACTCGCTTCATGTTAGCCAGCGGTTAGCATCTGGCTGCCCAGAAATGTAGATTTTTCTAGGAAGGGAGGGACTTTCACTTTTTTTGTTCGTAAGTATGAAATCATTTAAAGGCCACGAACATTTAAGTTCACCGTGGTGACCATGACGATGTGTTTAAACATGTCAAATCCAGGTCTTTTAGCTCGCTGCTAACGTTACACTATCGCCCCCCCTCACAGACATCTGAAAACACTCGTGTTAGCTAACATTTCTTACTTGATTTGTAACAGCTGTCTTTCACCGTCGTCTTTTCATCGCTCGAATACGTTGAAATCGCCTGTTAGTACAGTGTCCATATATCCCGACGATGCGACAACTTACCGTTATTTTTCATTCGTCTGTCAGGCCTTTTTCATACAAAAACTTCAGAAGTTGATAACTAAATAATGGTAATATTTCTGATATTTTCCTCCAAAAGGTCATGGTGACAAGTAAGGATAACGGGATGGAGCCACGGAACAAGCCCAGTCCCTCCTGACTGATTCTTAATTAAACCAACAATCTGCATCATGGGAAGGTTTGTTTGCCTTCACCTGATTCATATCTGCGTCAGATTTAGAAATGCTTTGCTGAGGCTCCCCTTTCTTTTATCTCTTGACAGGATCAGCTTTTCGTGCCTTTTCCCAGCCTCATGGCATTTCAGCCTGCCATCCCAGGTTCTTCCTCGGCTCCTAATACCCTCCCTGAGACAGCTGCTCTTCATCGGCCTGGTGCTTTGCCTCATTGGACTGCTCTACCTGCTGCTTGTCACTGGGAAGGGCCACGCGAGCTGGATCAGGAAGGAGAATCACTTTCACAGGTAAACCACGAGCCTCTCTCCAGGCCCTTTTATATTATGATCAACACAGGCGCAATAGTATCTCAATAATCCTGTGTTGTTTAAAAGGCACTTGGCGCGGGTGACAGATGTGGATGCAACAGACACAAGCAACCCCAACCTGAACTATGGCCTGGTGGTGGACTGTGGCAGCAGTGGCTCCAGGGTGTTTGTGTACTGCTGGCCCCGGCACAATGGTAACCCTCATGAACTGCTGGACATTCAGCAAATGAGAGATCAACACCGCAAGCCAGTGGTCATGAAGATCAAACCGGGTAAGAAGAATAATAAGCGCTGTTTGTGTAAAGATTCTGCAGAGATTCAAATATAAGCTCGTTATTTATTTGGTCTTAATGCTGTTCCCTGCAGGTATCTCTGAATTGGCTAAAACGCCAGAGAAAGCCAGTGATTATATCTATCCATTGCTGAGCTTTGCAGCCCAACATATCCCCAAAAATAAGCACCAGGAAACACCTCTGTACATCTTGTGCACAGCTGGAATGAGAATCCTTCCTGAAAGGTACAGTTGGCCAAATGAGCATCATCTTGTCATGTATACCCGTTGAGCCTCGATGTGTAATGTGGAATACATTTTACAATGATGTGTCTGTGGTTTAATCTCAGTCAACAGGAGGCACTTCTTGAGGACCTGCGAACAGACATCCCAGTCCACTTCAACTTCCTCTTCTCTGATTCCCACGTGGAGGTGATTTCCGGAAAACAGGAAGGTAAATAAAACAAACAATTATAAGAATAGACGGGAATGAAAATCGGCATACTCAGTTGAAATGTATTGCAGTTGCAACTTTAGATTTATGACTTTATAAGATTTATTAAAATGTTGTCGAACAATTATATTCATATGATATACTAAATATATTATATTCAGATAACAGTACATATGACTATGTAGCAGATTGTCTCTAAATTCAAACTAATGGTTTATATTGAATACTGTCATAATACCGTAATTTCTAACTTTGATACAATACCTTAAAGAATATCAGTATTCAATAACATGGGGGAAAATTGACGTAACATTGAGGGCATTACAATTTTTGATTTTTATTAAGAGATGAGCATAATAGGGATGTAACGTGTAAACTAAGAAATGTGACTTTTCTTGACTAGTAGCAAAGAACAGCAATATTGTAGTAAATAACAAGTTTTTGACAAAATGTTATGTGCTCTATTTATGGACTTAATTCCAGCAATACAGAGATACGTTTCCTGATATCGATATATATCGTTCAACCCTCGAAAGAAATTTGCATTTCCTAAATTACAAGGGATTTAAGATTCTCTACTGTATTGGCGACCGTAATTTAAGACTTGTGCAAAACTGAATATGCTGTTAAAAGTTTGTATTAACATTACAACTTGTCGTCTTGGCTTTAGGTGTCTATGCATGGATTGGAATAAACTTTGTCCTCGGAAGGTTTAACCATGTGCACAATGGTAAGTACACAAACCACTAGTAATGTCTACAGTGTGCCGTTTTTGCATAAATAGCCGATTTAGTGCATGCTCACCAATCTACATAAGAAACACTTATATGCCTCCAAATGTGCAAAACACAGTAATCACATGATAAACCCTCCCTGTCTGTTTGCTTTCTCTGGTCAATTTTTCAAGATGGTGAAGCTGTAGTGGAGGTGCATGTCCCAGGCAATGATCAGCAGGAGGCGATGGTGAGGAAAAGGACTGCCGGTGTCCTGGACATGGGCGGGGTCTCCACGCAGATCGCGTACGAAGTGCCCAAAACTGTAAGCTTTGCTTCTCCACAGCAGGTTATTATCCACAACCAATTCTGTTTTTGTGCTGTCTTTGGTTTTTTTGTCACTCACCCTTTGTTCTTCTCCCTCCTCCTCTGTCATTCCCTGGTTAAACCTGTATGCACCATTTTTGTCCCGTGGAGAGGATCTGCTCTCCATTCATCACTATTGAAGGGCACACTGTAAGCCTGCTGCATGACTCCATGGCAGGACTTTTGCACTGAGAACATTAAGTCATTTATGCAGAGACTGCCAAGAGCAGTGGGAGTTGTCCATGGCAAGAACTTTTCTTTGTGTTGTAGTGATTCATGTACAGTAGTCTGTTTGGCAGACGATGCTTGTCCTCCCTGATCTCATTGTTTTCCCTTTCACCACATGATGCTCAATCAAATTTCACTGTCATCCTTTTAGATAGTTTCAGCTAACCCGAAACATAGGTAACCCGCTGTAGTAATCTATATTAATGTGTTGCATGTCAGCACTGCTGTCATCTAATAGATGTTAGACACATAAGGATATGTATGGGTAAATGATGAGTGTCATCATTCCAAGGCTCATTTTTGTTTGTTACCTAGGAGGAAGTTGCCAAGAACTTGCTGGCAGAGTTCAACCTGGGGTGTGACGCACATCGCACAGAGCATGTTTATCGTGTTTATGTGTCTACCTTCCTGGGTTTTGGAGGCAATGCAGCACGCCAAAGATATGAAGAGAGCCTCCTCAGAAATACTGCCACTCGAAACAAGTGAGATCCACAGCCAGATGGAGTTCTTTGAGGGATTTTTATATTTTTCCACTTTTATGAACAACGCATTACTGTTTCCTCCAGACTCTTAGATCAGCATATTGGTGAGACAGCAGACTCTCCGCTCCTGGACCCGTGTCTACCCACGGACCTGCAGGATGAGATCGGCCCATCTACGCAGAAGCTCCACCTGAGAGGCACAGGGGACTTTGACCTGTGTAGGCAGATTCTGCAGCCGTTCCTCAACCGCACCAACGAGACCCAAACCTCCCTCAGTGGTATCTACCAGCCGGCCATTGACTACAGCAACAGTCAGTTCTACGGCTTCTCTGAGTTCTACTACTGCACGGAGGATGTGCTGCGCATGGGCGGGGATTATAACGCTTCAAAGTATGCCCGTGCTGCCAAGGTAAATACAATGAAGAGAATTCACGACTGCTCTCATGACACATGACCGCTGTAACCTCAATGTCTAATTCAGTCTCTATTTATTTTTTTTCGTTTTAAAAGCTTCATCTTACTTGATTTTAATATTTTGTTGCAGTGTATTGCAGCCCCTTCGCTCATCTCCTCTACACTGCATGTGTGTGTGTGTGTGTGTGTGTGCACCTGTGTGTAATGTGAGTGGAAAAAAGAATTTCCCAATTTGGGATTAAAATAGTGTACAAAGAAAAAAATAAATATTCTGCCAGATAGCTAATCATCACAGCACCACTGACTGAATTCTTCTCAAACTAGTTCACTTGCTGTTAAAAATTTGGATTTTAAGACCCCCATGCCTTTTTATGTTCTGCATAATTGATTGGGTTTTTTTACTTTGGACCGAGACACACGCACATGGAGAAAATAACTAACAGCGACGAAGGCCGACAGCAGACTAGCTTGTACAGTCTTTGCCTGCTTTAGAGGAAATAATTCTCCATACCACCACGTAGCAGTAGTCTGTATGAGTCATTCAAAAAGAGAAACCGTAAGACTTTACTTGACTCGCACTAATATAGTCAATACTAATTGAGAATGTGTCTGCTAAGAAGTTGGAAATGGCACTGGCGAGGAGATGGAGGTGAAAAACAGGGAGACACTGTGGCTGAAATCATGGATACTAAAGCAACAGGCTCGAAGTGCTTTCCCTTATTTTTCAGTTTCTCATCATGTGTTGATTCGCTTAACCAACATCAAACAACTAGCGGCCATGACGGGCAACTGTTGTATCACCTCGCGTCGCCTGTATCTCTAAAAGCTGCACCTAAACGCAACAGCAAAGACTATTAGACTACCACTAACTAGCTTGTATGCTCTGCGCCTGCAGGAGAGGAAATAACTCTCCATATCACCTGGTAGCAGTGGTCGGTATTCATCATTCACAAAGGGAAACCGTTCCGTTCCGTTTTCTATTCCGCTTCTCCCTCACGGGGTTGCGGTGATGTTGCCCCCTTTTTCAGGGGGATTACTGGAGCCTATAACAGTTACTCGATGGGCGAAGGCCAGGGTACACCCCTGAACGAGTCGCCAGCTCATTGCAGGACCCTTACTGATGGCAGAGGCTGCCACGCATGGTGCCAACTGCACATCAGGAGCAATTTTGGGGTTCAGTATCTTGCTCAAGGACACTTCAGCATGTAGCTCAGTCCCGCCCAGGGGAGCCTGGATTCGAACCAGCTACAGCCGCCCCAAAAACCATGGAAACCATTCCACAGTTTTGTTTTTTTTTTGTTTTTTTTCAAAGTTTTGTTTTCTGACGCCATTCTTGTTAGTAAAGCCGCTTATGATCGAGAATATGTCAGATAGGGAGTTGCAAATTGCACAGGTGAAGAGGCAGAACGAGAAGCACGGAGAGGCCACACTAAGCCGATGATATCATGACACTAAAGCGACAGAAACACTCCTAATGCTGTAGTTTAACATTTACAGAGTTACTGTTCCACCCAATGGAGGACTCTGAGGGAGCGCTTCGACTCCGGCTTGTACGCCTCTCATGCTGATCTTCACAGACTGAAGTAAGTCACGCAGGATTATCAAACTGCCTCTAAAGCTCAACTAACCAGTTGGTCACATTCCGCAAAGGATGCCAGCAAAGTTTGGACTCAAATGTTTATCAAGGGATTTATGTTTATGTCTGCAGGTACCAGTGTTTCAAATCAGCATGGATGTACGAAGTATTGCACTCAGGATTTTCTTTCCCTGCCAATTACAAAAATCTGAAGACCGCCCTGTTGGTCTACGATAAGGAGGTCCAATGGACTCTTGGAGCTATTCTTTACAGAACACGGTTCCTGCCTTTGAGGTAAGATGGATTTTCTCTCACACGTGCCCCATTCTTAGCCTTAAATAATGGTCTTAAATCTATTCCTCAGTGTAAGTGGAGACGTTAATTCTTCGAGCTCTTAATTTGTACATGAGCTGAGAGTCTGAAACAATGATCAGTACGTAGGATTGGCTGTTCGTGGACGTAGTACGAGGGCTTAGACAGCAGCAGGAGGGAAATTAAGGCGAAGGAATGTCACCGGTCTCAAACATATCCTGAGTGTGAAATGAGCTCTGTCAAAGCCTCTAATATACGACAGATTATAGACACAACAGATGAAACTGAACAACAAATAACAGTTCAAGTAAATATTCAACAATTCACCGGCATATTTTAATCATATACTACAGTTTCAAAATGATTTATATCTGGGACTTTTAAGTTTAAAAGGGGGATTTAACATTAGAAAAAGAGAGTTAATTCTGATCAGTGTTCTCGAATAAGTAATGAAAGAAATTCCTGGTTTCTGCTTCATTGAAATTTGATCTCCCAAGAACTGGATAATCAGGATTCTTGTTAAAACACGTATCCAGTCAAATGTCTGTATGTCTTTATATAAAATCAACACCACCTGTAAATCAGTTTCTGTATACACGTCATACCTTTGTTCAAAGCCAGCTTAATATGGGTGTGTTTTTTTTTTTTCCACCTCTTTCAGAGACATCCAGCAGGAGAGTCTGAAAGGAGCGCACTCTCACTGGCGGCACAGCTTCTCCTTTTTCAACAACCACTACTTATTCCTGGCCTGTTTCTTCATTGTGTTGCTGTCTATCATGTTGTACTTACTGCGACTCCGCCGCATCCATCGGCGGGCAGCCCAGCGCTGCACCCCCTCCTCTGTACCGTGGTTGGAGGAAGGCCTTGGCTCGCCCACTCTCCCTATCAACCTCTAAATCTTTCAGAGCATAAAGTCTGGACAGCATGTCCAGAGCCAATCCTCACTCCTTTTATCTCCAAGGATTGAAAACAAGGCTGCTCCCTACGACGAGTTGAAACAGAAATGGTACTGAGAATTGGATAAATGAGGATGATCTTATGTAAGTCCTCCTTACCTGAGCCATTTTTTTTTTGTTTATTTGATTTTGAGAAGTCTTTTGTTTTTTAGAATTCATGTTCTTGCCTGCCACATGCTCCATTATCAAAGTCAATAGCAAATGCCTCCTGGTGTCTTTTTGTTTTATTTCTTAAAAAGACAAAGAAACACAATGGTACTTGGTTTGCTAGCCTATCTTCCATACCCAAATATGAAGTATTCTGCGGTGGAAACTTATTGGACTTTTGCCTTTCTTTATGCCTTTTGTATGTGTACGATCACATCTTTTCATTTCTGTTTTTATAGTTGGTATGATCACTCGCCATTTCTAAAGAAACCTCAAATGCAATACGATTTGTAATTACTGGATGGAGCACTTTGTAATGCAGTTAAGATGCTTTTCCCAGCTGGAATGGTCCCTTTTTTTTTTTGTGTGTGTGTGTGTGTGTGTGTGTGTGCGCGCGTGCGTGTGTGTGTGTGTGTGTCTTCTGCCTCAACAAGACAAATAGCCTTTGATGGCTGTAGTAGTGCAATACATGTCTGGTCACTGTTGGCAGAAACTCTCCAGAATGCATTAGTTCTTTTGTCGAGAGTATCAATTTCTCTGAAAGCCCTGCTGAAATTCTTATGTTGGGGCCGACTGACTTGTGAGTTGGATTCCGTTGCATATATTTATGTTGGGCTTCATTTTCAGAAGCCGTCACATCACTGCTGTGAGGGGACTGTAAATGAGAGCACATGCCCCCATTATTTATATCAAAATGGTCTAGTGAAATGTTTGCACAGATGAATGCGAAAAATAAATGTCGTCACATTGCAGTTCAGTAATAAAGGTTTTATGCTAAACTTGTCTGGTTGCTTATTTCCCGAGGAGGAGCTCAGACTAAACAAATGGTGTCTGCATGTCCTTGCAGTGAATATGAAATAGGTGGTTAATCTCAAAGCGTAATGTAAACACCGGCCTCTCTGGCTCAGGAAAGGAAAGAATTTATCCCAGTTGACTTAAGATTTGCTGCATGAGAGAACGAGCCGAAGCGCTGTGGATAATTTGATGGTCTGTTCCTGTAGCTGTGCAAAAACATCCTCAACAATGTCCAACATGCCATTATTTAACTTTTTTTAAATCTTAAATTAACAGCTTCAAAATCATTGTGATGGTACAGTGTCTTGTAAATAGGTTGAATGGTGATGCAGCCCGCCCTCCCATCACTTGTTTCTGCACTATGTAACTTCAATGAGAGTGTTGGATCACAA
>OMLP01014884.1:0-17222 GCA_900302685.1 Spondyliosoma cantharus | reverse complement strand
AGTCTTGCGCCAAATGGCACAAAATGCCAATTTCTACATGTTGTTGCTGTAAGTAACAGCCATGACTTCACACTGCAAAAATAACCCGTGTCAGTTTGTTGGTTGGATTGTCAGCAGGATTACACAGAAACTACAGGATGGATTTCCACAAAGCTTTGATGGAGGATGGTACTGGGCCCAGAACAGACCTCAATAACTTTTGGTGCGGATCTGAATGAAGGGACAGATCCTGATTTTTTTTTTTTCTTACATTGTGAGATTGGGCATTTTTCAACATTTTTGTGAATTTCTTAGGTTATAATGTGGTTCTTGATGAAATGAATATGAAGGAAAAAACATGAAATTATTTTCTCTATTAATTGATTAAAAGTTTGGTTTGTTAAAATGATAAACAAATCACGAGATGTGCCGTCACAATTACCCAGATCCTCACATTTGTGAAGCTGGAACCATGAAATATTTTGAGACTTGACTCAAACAGTTATTAATTGATGAACTGACTTTCATCTTGGACAGTTGTCTTTTGGCCGTTGTCCTCTCTGAAATGTGGTGGTGTAGGAGTATAATAAAAGAGAGTGGTAATAAAAATGGGACAAATGAGATGGCAATAATTACAGTGTACTATGTGCAAGGGTCATCAGCTGTGGAATAAAACTGAAAGCTGCTGCCGAATTAAGATGAGTGAATGTCTTCCTCTCGGCTCCTCACGGTATTCAGCTTTTCTGTGATTGCTGGGAAAACTGTCTCCTTTCACAAATAAGAATGAAATAAGTAAAGTCTGAGGGATGATTCCAGTTCTACTCATCCAGAACTTCAGGTCAGTTCAGTTAGGATTTCTATTGTATTGGTGAAATTTAATTTAAGAAGAATTTTAAGAAGTGGGTAAAAAAACACATATAACACAGCAAACAAGAGAACACAGAACATCATAACAGAAGAAAAAAAAAATGTTCATAATGAAGAATCCATCCATTCAAATGGTAGCAATAATAAAGCAGTGGGCAGTGCGGTCAAGGTTTTAGAGCGAGTTAAGTGCATTTTTTTTGTCACTTTCAACATGGGAACATTTAAACCCCATTGCGCTTTGCCCTGGAAAGCCTGTATCTCCGGGCAGATGGGAGAGGAACAACTTCCTCCAAGAGCGGACGGTCAGAGCCTGCCAAGATCGACCTTGCCTTGCCTTCTGCAGAATTTGTCTGTCGTAAATATCTGCCAAAGAAAGCTACTGCGTGCCAATTATTTCGCTGACTATTTCGACACTGATTGTAGGCTGAGAGGAATCAGTAGAGTCACTCAACATAGCAAAGAGGTCACTATTCAAGTGCTCTGTGTGCGGGAAGCGTTAATACTTGATGCCCTCTGCATGTGGAACACGCTGGACCACACAGGGCTGTCTGCGCTGGGTGTCTTCATTCATTGCAACTTCCACAATAAAAGAAATTTGGTCCATTATCAATCAGTATATAACAGACAGGGAGACATTTTTACTGAAAACATTCAGTTCTAATATACATTTTTCACTTTTGACTGAATTCATGGTCCATTCAAAGGTCATATAGTGAGGCTTGTAGCTAACAATAAAGGACAGTTAACTATTTAAGTGTGAAAAACTGATGGTGATATGCCAAAGTGAAAAGGCTGAAACAGTCCGTCACCTCTGGCTGGCTTCCCTACTGGACATATGAGTGTCAGCTGCAACAACATTGCTTCAACAAGTGGCTCTTTAAGATGGCTCCTATAGTGCTGAGTCATTGATATGTCACACTGCTTCGCCGACACACCCACAGTGACACGGCTGTGTGCTTTGTGTCTACAGCTTATGTTTCAGCCAATGGTGAGTGACACGGAATAGGCAATCGATCGAGTCCGACTCATTTTTCAGTGTTTCTTCCTTGTGAAATAGTTTGTCAGATAGGCTTGTTCAACTAGGAAGGAGGAAACACATGTTCAACTCAACCTGTGTAGTGTAAAAAAGAGAAGGGATTGACAGAGAACCACTGAATCTTTGGCGTGCTCAGTTGAATCAGATGAGACCCTAAAACACAAACCGGCATCCAGTTGGATAACAAAGTGAAATTTAAACTTCTGGCCTGCAACAAGAGACAGGACAACACAGCCAAAAAAACAAATGATAAATTATTAAAAATAAGACATTTAATGAGAAAAATCATTAAGATGATTGGCCTCTAACAGGCTCTTTAAACTAATGTAATTGAATAAGTTGAACCTGCAAGTGGTTGCATCATCTAATAGAGCCTACAAGTCTGAAATCGTGATCACAACATAAAACTTCTTATTCAGGAAATGAAACTAAAGCATGTATGTGCCGCAGCACTGGTGGGAGGTAAAGGGGTTTGCTAAACCGCTACATACCGTCTAGGCTACTTCACGACTGTTTATGTGACATGAAGTACGGATTATATGTGCGGACGTTCAAATTTAAGAGGGTGAAAGAAAACGTCTTGAGTCTGCTTTTATCTTCTCATCCGTCATTTAAGCTCTGCCGCTGTATCACCAGTTGGCTTCAGAGAGACCTTTCTGTTTGTGGTTCCTCAGTGCCCTATAAAGAAAACTTCTTTAAAGACATCTTCAGTGAATTCAGTCTCTAGTCTAATCAACAAGCGCTTGAGCAATAAACCAGGATAACCACAGCAGCATTTAAAGTTTTTTTCAATTTATTTGAAACTCAATGTGGTTCTATATTTCACAAAACTAGTAAAGATAAGTAGAAAAAAAAAAAAAAAGAAAACAAAGGAAAAACACCATACCTGAAAATTACAGATATGACTACTTTACAAATGTATTTCACTTTTGCAGCTATAGGTTTCTACCGCACCAAATTTCAGAGGGAAATACTGTTTTTGCTCCCCCACACAGGGCTGTCTCGATATCAGATTTTAACTAGGCCTACATGATTATTGCCGCCAAATGAACTCATGATAACGGTATTATCGTGATGTCAAGAAATTTGAAGGAAAAAAAAGAGTTGTCAACCAAATGTATCTTTGATTTTCTCAACTGTGCATTTTGTCTCTGTTTTTGGCAAATAAATGACCCTCACCATACGAGTGTAGGACAGTGGAGAGAGCCTGTAACAATGACCTTTTTTAAAAAGTGTACAGATAGAACAATTCCTCAATTACCAGTGAAAAGGCAACATGATGAACTGATACGCAAAAGATGCTCAACATCTTCTTTCAGATGTATTATTAACATGATGTCAATATTTCAAATTCTAATATCATGATTATTGCCATGATTATATGAATATTGCAATATTGCAATTTGAATAAACTTGTATTTCACAACCGTAACTTTACAATTCTTTGACATTTCATACTTAACATATGAGCTGTTAGAAACATGATGCTGTGTTCATGAGTAAATAATCAACTGCAACATAAAGTAGTTAAAATTGACTGCATCAGTAGCCTAATAAAAATCCAATATCGTATTAATTTGACTCCTTGAAAGGGGAAATCCTGAGTACTTTTGTTGTACTCTTACTTAAAGGTGCATTATGTAGTTTTGGGGAAGACATTTTAATCAGAAGAGAAAGCTCTTCGAGGAGGAGGACCCTGACAACTTCCCAGCTTCAAACAGTGTTCTCAGTTTGTGTTATTACCACATTATTTGTAAATATCAAAACTCTGATTATGAAATTCTTCTCCAAAACTACAAACGTCCCCTTTAATGATAAGGAGACCAAGCCTACTTATCTTTCCGGGCAGACCTGTGCGGTTACACTTGGGTTAAACCCATTCAAAAACTCTGAGACAACACAAGGACGCACAACAGCGCTGTGAAATGTCAGGGGCAGAGGCATCTACCAAGGAAACTTTTCATTGGCCGCCCTAAACCAAGAGCCCGCCCAGTTGTGACTATCTCTAAAATGATTGGTCTATATCCGCCCGAGCCACGCCCCTGGCTCTGAACGTCACACTGGCGCTGGAACTCCACTAAGTAGCGATGGTGTTGTGGTTATCCACGCCGCCGACACCTCTCTGAGTGTTATCTGGTACTGGAGACCATCTGAGGGAGCTCACCACGCATGGAGTTGAGCTCTTTTGGTGGCAACACTGGACATGTCGCAGATCAAAAGCCAGGACGATGAGCCTTTTGGTGGTGACGGTGACTACGAGAGCTTGCCACCTCATGTCTCAGTGACGACCCACATGACAGCAGGAGCCGTGGCTGGCATACTGGAGCACACGGTGATGTATCCCGTGGACTCTGTCAAGGTAACGCACACAGAATAAACAAATCACGCTTGTCGTGCCTCCACAGCTCATCCACCAACTAGCTACTCAACACTGCTAACTGCACACAGCTCGCTATCGGCTGCTAACGAGCGTTAGCTGTAAATTGTTCAAGCCTCACATCCTTAGTTAGCCTCAGTGTTAGCTCAGTCACAGCCTGCTTGCTACAAGTACACTGAACAAACTAGTTAATCATGCTAGCATACATGAAAACATAATAAATACAACATGTTAGCTACACCGAGAAGCAAGTGGTAACATTTTGACTGTTGTCGCTTCTTTCTCGAAATAACTAGTAACTTTGCGAACAGAGCAAGCTCACTGGACACCCACTGTCCCCTATAATTCACCTTTAAAGTCACATTCTTAGAAAGGTTAAGGTTAAAAGTTATGTAATTATTTTAATCGTGAACTCGTTTTACTGTGTGTAAATACGTTTCCGTGCTATCCTACAGTTTTTTCTCGGTCACAGGGTTTATTTTTCCATACAGGGAAATGAGTAATCCAGACTTACTCTGTTACTAGTTGAAGGTCAAGTACCTGACTTGGCTGTGAAATATGTCAAACTGCTTCCACATTTAAAACTCCACAGTTGTTAAACTCTGCAGTGCATTTGCTTTAAGTACACTTTTGTGACCGCCCATAGATGTGTTGACCAATGACTGAGGGTCAACTTAATGGTATAATCAACACTATGTGGATCCTATTCACTGATATGATTAAGCGTAGTATTCATTAGATTAGAATTGGGCTGCATGACTGATATCGTGATTGCAGTATACGATTCGACATTAGTGGGAATGATAAGTTTGATAATGTGATATTAGTTGGAGTCTGTAGCAAACACACACGTTTTCTTACATCTGAAGAACAAGATTTGTATGCCAGGGCATCACTGACAGCAGTACTTCATCATGAGGCTGTTTTGTCACCACATTTCACCTTTATCAAAAAGATAGCACCTTCTTGTGATTTCTGTTATATTGCGATACACTGAGCAGCCTTTGATTCGGATTAACTCTAACTAGTGCAATAAAATGCAGTTCACCATCTGACCAGATGCTCCAAACATTTGCCAACGTTGAAAATAAAATGTAATTAAGATTTTTATTTGTTGTTCAGGAACTGTTTCTTCTTTCGTCAATTTCTTTTGGAAACTAAAGTGCGTACTACAATCCGTCTGACCTCAGTTGCATCCACGTGAGGTTCTGATGTGTTGACTAAAACTTTGATCGAGTAGGAACTGCAGGTTATTTAATTTGTTCAGCGTTATTCATACATTTATCATGAAGTTACTGGGGTGATTCTCTGGAGTCCTTATACAAGTTCACATCTAATCTGTGGCACGGATGAAGATGATGATGATTGTAGATCTAGAATGGTCAGACCAGTTTTAATACAAACACTCTGTGCAGGGATCACATGAGTTCACATGAGTTCAGACAAAGAAACTCCTCTCGACGCTTTGTGGTGGTCTGTAAGTTAAAACTGATGTTGCCTACCTAAATGAAATTACCGTCCAGTTTCACGCTAGCCAAACTGTGCCTGCGAAGCAAATTTCAGACCATTTCTTTTATTGTGTGAACTTTGCCCCCTGCAATCCTCCTCTTCTGCTCAGCCATTGTTTCCTAACAATGCAGTGTTGTTTTGATAATTTGGCGTGCTGCTCTGCCCTGCCCTAATGATAATCTTGATGTGGCACAGACAACTTCATGAACATACCGCAAGAAAGAAAATTCCATTATATCATCTTTGCGTCATTGTCTTTGCCTTGACATATTTCCAAATTGACCCATGAACCGTTACTTCACAAACCACTGTTGCCATTTCCCCTTGAGGTTTTTCACAAGGTTTCACAAGCAGTGTCCAGATGTGTTGCCCATTCAGGTGAATCAATGCAAGTCGGCAAAGGACCTGTTTTTATCCTGTTTATTGTGACAGTCACAGTTTACAGTGCAAAAAACCAGTGACATGATAGACCGACTCCAGCACATTTACTTCTTGTTAAAGATTCCAAATTAGGAGTCTGTGTTTGATGATGTAATTATCTGTGACTCGCATCAAGCTTAAGATGAGTTTGCGGAAAGTTTCGAAACGAGACTTGTATTTATTTAGAGTTTTAGAGTTCAGTTGACAATGGTAACAATCCACAGTCAGCTTACAACCGTTTGTTTCAGCCTCCCAGTAAAGAACAAACGGCTAAAACACGGGGAGTAGCCTGTGTTAAGGCTAGGAGGGGTACCTTATCGGTGCTGTGCACATTTGGAATCAGCCTCATGCAGTAAAGGGTGTGTGTATGCAATTGTTCTTCTGTGGTGTTGATTAGTAAACCGCCAGTGAGCCAGACAATCAGTGGATTGCTGCGTAAACTTTGGAAAGATGTGACACAGTGTAATGTAGTAGATGGAGCGTGCATCTTGTATGCAGATGCACGCTGTATGCAGACAACAGTCTTGTTTAATTGATTGCTATTTTTAGCTGCTTCTCATCATGAGTACTGAAAACATGTTGTGCAAATATTAATTTGCAAGTAAATCATAAATTAACCCAACAGATTCTGCAATGATGATCCAATCTGCATGCTTGTTCTGAAGTTAGTGCTTGGCACTTGCTGGACAAGAGGTTTTACAGAACACTGTTATCATACAAACTCTCAACAGCTCTGTATAATGCCCAGTGTCTAAAATGATATTGTAGTATTCTTTTTTAGCTATTTTTTATTTCACGATACACAACATATATTTCAATATATTGAAATCTCCTCAAAAGCACTTCTGAAATGCGAGGAGTGGGCAACAAAATCAAATATCACAACACTTACCTCGATATCCACGTTACAACAATATTCCAGGGATGACTATTGATACTTTTAGAAAATACGAACAGAATGAGATCAATAATGTGGATTTAATGACTTGGTGTTTAAAGGCAGTGTGGTCAGTTCAGAAAATGTACACTTATGTCATATCATGATATAGTCTCATTTTATGCTAATGATATATTATCGATATATTGCCCAGTACTACATTAGCCCATAGCTTTCTTTAACACTTGAATATTGTAAGATAAGTATTTTTAGTAATTCAACTTTTTACAGATACATTTTTGTTTTTTGTGTGACATAACAGTCATTCTGATATTAATTAATTTCACCACCGTTTACCCATGTTTAACCTTTACTATAACATTTTTTTTAAATTTATTTTCTATATTAATAACTTTTGGGTACTGAAGACATACATCTTTTATCAGCCGGCATTCAGAAAGTTATCACAGCCCTCGCATACAGTTTGAACTGCATGTGCTTTACTTTGTACTGTGTCCAACATATTTTCCCTTCAAATTAATCCTAGAGCAAACAGCTACTGTAAGTAGTTCACCAGTTTCAGGTTCAGTTGGCTTGAATATTAAAAAAACCCCATCAGACTTCAACTGAACAATGGGATTCATAGTGCAAAAAACGTGTCACATAAACTTAGAATGTAAACTGTGCTACCAAGTTCTGTGTGCCCAAAATTCCCAAATCTGTATTAAACGGAAATGTAATTGATATTTTATTGTTGAGCCAGAGGAAGGAAACACATGGGAACACGCTGAGAGGAACATCGACTCGGCCCATCTCCTGAACCAGGCCCAGATCTCATCACAAATAAAAACATGCTTTGTGGTGTCCAGATAACTTGGCATGGTGGAGTAAAACAAAGAGCTGCCACAGCCTCCCACGGCAGCCTTGGGAGAGACACGCATCGTTCAGTCAGGACGTCTCTTCTGCCAAGTACACTTACTGTCAGAACAATGTGACGGTATTGGAGTGAACAATACATCAAGAAATCGTGATTTGGCTAACACCAGGTGCCCACTTTGAAGCCGCGCAGACTAAGAGGTTAAATGTATGTCTCAGGGCTGGGAGATATAACCTTAAATAACCCTCTGACTGCATGTTATCACAGCCATAAAGCACATTATTTCTAATATGCATAAACATCTATCACAGTAAAGAAGGAATTAGAAAAATCCATATCATAGCAGAATATGAAGTTGGTGACGGGGATGAAGCCAGTATACCCCTAACACATCTTCATTTTTTTACAGACAAGGATGCAGAGCCTGCAGCCGGACCCAAATGCACAGTACAGGGGTGTGTATGAGGCTCTGAAAAGGATCATCAGAACAGAGGGGGTCTTCAGACCACTGAGGGGCCTCAACATCACCATGATCGGAGCGGGACCTGCCCATGCACTCTACTTCGCCTGCTATGAACGGCTCAAACGCTCACTAAGTGACATCATTCAGAGTGGAGGCAACAGCCATCTAGCCAATGGTACGAGTTCCCACGACTCAACACAAATCACTTGATAGTCAACACTGACTGCTTTCACACTGGGCTCAACAACAGGGCCTCGAGGAGTGTGCTTCAAATAAGTCATTTTAATGCCATATCCTGTTTACAGTGGCAGGGATGAAGCCATATCCCAAACATGATGAATTCAAACATGCTCTCTGGAATATCTGTTGTTTTATAATGTAAACACTACAAAAACTACTTTTACAAATAAAATGCTCATACCCTTAACAAATCAATGTTATTGTTAAACTCTTATAAATACAATTATTGATTAAGACTTGACAGGCTCTTTTTATGTTTTTACAGGTGTGGCAGGTAGTGTGGCCACTGTTCTCCATGATGCAGTCATGAACCCCGCTGAAGGTAAGAGAACAATTCTTTGTTTGAATTCCACGAAAAGAACGAAACCAACAATGAGCTGATGCTTCTAAGTATTATCTCACGTCTCTCAAGTCCCTGTCCATGACATTTAAATTGTCTTAAGTGCATTGAATAGCATAATGCTTTATAGGACACATGAAATATATGTGATAAAATATGCTAACATGCTTCCTTGTTTTCTTCAACGCCGCAGTGATAAAGCAGAGGATGCAAATGTACAATTCGCCATATCGAGGACTTTGGGACTGTGTTCAAACAATAACACGTACTGAGGGCATGGGAGCCTTTTACCGCAGCTACAGCACTCAGCTGACCATGAACATACCCTTCCAGGCCGTTCACTTCATCACCTACGAGCTGATGCAGGAACAGTTGAACCCACACAGACATTACCACCCCGGCAGCCACATAGTGTCGGGAGCAGCGGCAGGGGCCGTTTCAGCAGCAATAACCACTCCGCTCGACGTCTGTAAAACTCTGCTCAACACACAAGAGAATGTAGCGCTCAACTCCGTGAACATCAGCGGACACTTATCGGGAATGGCTAACGCCTTCAGGACAGTGTACCGGCTTGGTGGTCTGGCGGCCTTCTTCAAAGGGGTCCAAGCTCGGATTATATACCAGATGCCCTCCACTGCCATCGCCTGGTCAGTGTATGAGTTCTTCAAGTACTTCCTGACAAAGCAGCAGCTGGAATCCGAGGCAAGGCCTCGACCGATGTAATGGAAAGTGTGGTTGAGCTGATCACGCCTAGACTGGATCTGACGAAGAAGAAGGCTCCACCCTGTCTCTGCGTGAGATCGCTGTGTTTGAGGAAATAACACCAGTTATTACCTCACAGTGCAGTCGTCATGGTGGAGGAGTGATTAAGAATGCCACTCCTTATTGTTGTGTACCTTATTGTGTGTTTTCAAGTAAAGATGATGTTACGCAACTGGGATATGCAACAGAGATGATTGTTCTTAAAAGGTCAGATACGCGTACAAGAGCCGAATCTTCCTCCTCCTCCATCCTACATTCACATCAACTCTCCAAATAGTCTTTCCTACATGTGGCTAAACAAGTTGTCTTGAATGACGTTTAAAGTTCTCAATATTGGAACTTTTTATTTATTTTGTTAGCTTTCCGAGGCTTGTATTTTATGGATACGGAAGAAACACAATGCTGTTTGTTTGTTTTATTTCATCATGTATTTATATAAAAAAAACAAAAACATTGCAACACATTCCTTCTTTTCACTCTAAGGCGAACAGAACAGTTGTGCTTTCCAAGTGCCTCATAGATATTAAACGCTGCTTCAGCTTTCCTTCTTTCACTCTGGTTGTTGACTGAGAAAATATTATTTTAGTTTAATTCCACATTTCACTTTTGTTTTGTCCAAGTTCTAGCAGTGAAGTGTACCATTTTGTTGTTGGATGAAATCTTATCTTGGCTCTCTATGTCATAAATGGCTACATTTTTCAAATCTGTACTCACTAAACTGAAAGATTTGGGTTTTCTTTTCCAATAAGCAAAAAAATGGGAAGTTGCAGCCTTTTTTTAAATTTTTTTTTTTTTTAACAGTATTTGTTCTTTAAGTGCAAACTACTTTTATTCCTCCCTGAGAGACCGTCTTTCTCTCTCAGTATGATGTGTGTACGCTGTAATAGTCCAGTTATATGCCTTGTTAAAGCATTAACACAGCACTACAACGCTTCTGAATCATGCACAGTGGAGTGCTGCAGGGATGATATAGTTTCGTAGGCTATCCTGCAAGTTAGCATCACCCTGGTTCCCCGACAAGAAAATAAGCTCAGTGGCAAACACAAGTTTATGATACTTACATGTTTTGTTCAGCAAGATAATCTTCAGAGATGAACACCATTTATATGACTTCAGTGTCAACCAATAACCAATAAATTGAGCAATTTATGAGTTGTAGAGTTAGAGTTAGAATATTTTGCTACTGAAGTCGGCCCTGTAAAGACAGCCTCTGTAGTCTCATTAAGCCATTTGTTGGCAACCGTCTTTTATAAGATACGTAAATGCTTTATAATTTAAATGTGGGGTATTTACTGATGTGTTTTTTGTCGACCAACAAAACCTGAAAATCTATTAATCTTGTGTTAACCACAGACCTTATTGCGGGCATTCAACCAAAAAACCTGTTGGAAAAAACTCACTGATTGACTAGGTAAATGGTAACTTATGTCCAGGTTGTAGGACTCGTTCCTGCAGCACTCTATAATAGTCTAATAACTTAAAGAACCACACCTGTCGCAGAGAGAAGGCAGCTAAAACACATGAATTGTGGGTGACTATTTTTGTGAACCTTCAATGTGCAGGTCCAAAGACGGATCTCAGACAAGGCTGTTACTTGAGAAGGTGACCATATCTCAACCTTCATGTGCGTTTGTGCTGGTGTTATGTTTAGCTCGCGAGTGGTTTGTTTAATGTGTGTCATATTGAACCTGAACCTGAAGGTTGTAGTGTGTATATATACATATAAATATATTGTGTGTATATACAATAGTTTCAGAGTATAAGTTTGGATGAAACAGACTTTCTGTGATGCAATGTAACATAACTTTAATTCTTTTTTTTAAACCGACCGATCTGGTCTTGCACTCTTCCTCACCATGAGACCAGTGAAAGCCTGTTCAAAGCAGCTCGTGAGCAGGCAGCGTTATTTCTTTTATTCTCACTCGTCCTGTTGTCGTTACACGTTTCCTGTGTGCTCACTGCTCCCTCCAGCCTCCAGCCGCTTGCCTATTTTCCATTCAGAAGTCAAGACATTCCTCCAGATATTGATGTAATCCAGCAAGCGGACAGATTTATTTGTTTTTAATTATGGAGGTTTTTTTTTTCCTCCCTTTGGTAAAGTTCAGAGAGTTTGTCGGATTCCAATGGTCTCACAAACCCTTGAGAAACACATTCATTATGCTTGTATTTTAGGGTAATTGTTAATATACCAAAGACATGCATTCTACTCTATGCATCTTACTTTTAACCTGTAATCATGACGCTGTTTGCCTGCCTGCTGTGAGCTGTCATTCCACCTTTTGGCTCCACAGTTTCCACTCGTTAAACTGCCTAATCACTTGAATTCTTTGGATTTCTCATTTAGCGCTTGAGGCTTATTTCCTGTTTGTGTTTGAAGCTTAATGTGTCAGGAAAATATTCGCTGCCTCAGCCTTTTTCATTTGCTCCTCCAAAATGTTACATTGACGACTCACTAAAGTACTTGAACTAATGCAGTTAAAGGTGGAACTTGTCTGTTATTATGTATACTTTGGAAAATGTAACCCAGTTTATATTTACTGATCAGTGGCTTTAGGCGATATAAGCTAGTTGTATTGAATGCAATATGGATTTTACATGAATGGATAAAATGCTTGAATATTAATATGGCAAAATTGGCATTGATTTATACATCTGTTTGACAATTAGATTAGCCTGTAGCCCACATTGTGTTAGTTGGATCCACTGACAAAACTCCTCTGATTGTAAGTTAATCACATGATTAACAAAAGTGAAATGAAGTCAGTCAGAATTGTTTTTGTTTTTTTTGCATTATGACAATGCGACACTGCCTGCGCTCCACCTTCATTCCTCTCAATGTGTCGATTCATGATAGTGAATCCTGATGTTATAACAACTGTGTCCAAGTACTTCTAATGTGTCAAAGTAGTTTCTAATAGATGCTCGCATTTAAAGGAGAAGACAGGGGGGCTGATACTAAATGTGGGTTGTTCCATGATGTAAATATTTTTACGCTATATACGCACAAATGATTGAAATGGGAGCTGGGATGTTTTGTTTGTTGTGTGCCATCTCCAGAACAAGAATGCTTGGAAGTTTGCCCATGCAAATATGAAATGATTGTGATGATGCTGCTACAGTATGTAACACTGGAGCTGAAATAAACATGCAAGTGAGGAACGCTGTCTTCTTTTTTTGTTTGAGAACTAAATATTTGCTTTGATACTCCGTGATTGTTATTAGTCTTTCAGCATTAAAGAGCAATCACCAGGAGTTTTAAATTGATGAAGTGAAGTAAGTAATTTAAAGTAAAGTAAAAGGGCTTTTTTTTTTTTAATTGCCCCTTCGAGTGTAAATATGTAATAATTCTACCCAAACAAGGGAAATTAGCAAGCCAATCGCCAGAATAAATGTTTGCATTGCAGATTTCTGGAAACCGTGTACATGTTGAGACTGTGCTTACGCTGATAGCTCTGGATAGGTTTAGGCACAAAAACCACCTGGTTGAGGTGATGGAAAAAAAAAAATGTTTTGTCACCACAAAGATGGCTGCACATTGTCCTGAGGCGGCCGTAAACTTTTTTTTAGATATCACTTTTCAGTGATGTGAGCACAAGGCCTAAATCCATTCACCTCATCTTTACTGGGGTGCTATCACAGAGACCAGTGTCTTTAAACAAAACGGGCGTGCATATCTAAATCTGCATAGCTTACTGACAGTAGTAGGAGATGAGAAAATGTCATATACCCTATATTTGAAATGAGTGTAAACCGACCTCTTAAGGTATGTATCCTGTAGTAGTTTCCAGTAGAGGGCATTATAGTACCAGTTAAAGAGTTTTCATCACACAGATGGTGATCAGTCCTCAATGGCGGAGAGGATGTTGACACATGTTGTCTCTGTGTTTGGATCCACCTCTCACTACTCAGGTACTTGATGATGTCCCAATACTCTGATTTTGTCTCATTGAAAGACACATTTCCAGTTTCTGTGGGTTTTTGAAGAACCAACACCAAGTCTAGCTAAAATGTAACCCTTTAATACATGGTGGCCATTTTTAACCATTTAAATTGGAGCACCATGTCTCAGTCACCAGGTGATGAATCTGCAAAGCCTTGCCCACAATTCCAGTTAATCATGATCCTTTGTCATTTGGACACATGGCATCATGAATTCACAATGGCAGAGGGAAGACAAGAAGAACCAAGCACCATGCAACTGCATAAAGAGTGATTTGGCAATAACTGTTAAATCCTCTTATTCTAAGAAAACAGAAACAGAATTCACTAACAGACAGAAGGGTATATTTTGCCTATTTAGATTCCATTTTATTTTGTATGTTGTATTTAAGATTATGATATAATTCATACTTGAATAGTTTCATTGTAAAGAAAAATGATTAAGTCTTCAGATTATACCCTTTGGTGCACAACACATTGAAAAGAAATAAAATAATAATTTCATAATCCATCCATGAAAGAGTCAAAATTACTGAGCCAACACTGATATCCTGTTGTTTTTTTTTTCCAAAGAATATTTATTTCACATGAGATGATTTTAAGCTCTGATGTTGATGTTCTGTAGTAGGTCCTCTGCTCCTCCCTCTACATCTCATCATTATTTAATGAGAAAAATCACAGAATTAATAAATATCTTTCACCTGGATTCACCTCAAGTTTCCCATACATGCTGTACTGTGAATGAAATACCAATGACAGCTCGCTTTACAAGGAAACAACAGACTGAACCTCAAAAGTTATCAGAGAGCTCAATCAGCTCTCAGTGTTTGATTGCAAAGATGATTTTTCACTGATTCTACATGGACATGACGAAGATTCAGCATCACATTCTTTTCCTCGTCAAAGGTGAGGCTGTGAATACTCCTGTACGTACAGACAGATCATCTGTGAATTGGTACATTTGTGGAAAACATCTTGATTACCAACGTGAATATCTCAACAGTGCAATAAAAGCCCAGGACTAGCATGCATACACACTTTAGTTTTTTCTTGCCCTTCTTGATTACACAGGTTTGTTCTCTCTTCTGCTGTTTATATAAAGATAGATACTGTAATTCAAATGAATGTCTTGCACACAATACAGTATGTAATGACAGAAAAACAAGATTTGGTATCGAGATGTGCAGAGCTTTATTCCCAACCTACATGCCTCAGGACACGTACACTTGTGCTGTAACGCCGTCGTCCCCGGTGTGTTTAGTTTTCGCCCTTGTCCACGAGCAGCTTGTTTATCTGAAGCACACAATGCGCGGCCCCCTCAGCCCATGTCCTCCGTCCTTGTCATAATCACTTTAATCTGCAGTAAACTGTCCCACTACTTTATATCTTTATCCCACAGATAAGAACACTGGAGAACTACTCTTCTCTCTCTGTCTGCCTGTCTTCCCCTTGTTTATTTCACTCTCTCTCTCTCTCTCTCTCTCTCTCTCTCTCACACACACACACACACACACACACAGTTTGCAGCCACACAATCAACCTTAACCATCGGGGGGTTGAGTTGGATGCAGATGATGGGAGAAGAAGGGCGAGCTGCTCTACTGGTACCGTAACATGAGGGATCCAGTTACACAATCCGAGGAAGTTTATGAGTGAATTCCCATGCGAAAAAAAAAGAAAAAAGAAAAGAAAAAGGAGATCTGGGCTGTTTTAAGCCTCCTTATCAACTCCAACAAGTTTGTCAGACAGTCACGGCATATTGGAGCACCGACAAAGGCCGTCTTTGTGGTCGGGGTTTGGTTTTCTCCTCATCTGTTATGAAGATCTGCTTGTTTTTCAAAGCATCACTGGCCACCTTGAAGAGCACGACGACGGCTCCACGACCACACTGCTCACTGCACCTCACAATCAGATCCCCTAAATATATGGACAAAGAAGATAACCCCTTCAGACTTATTGGCATTTAAACCTGCTTTATGCTATAATCCTAGAAAATCTTTATGTAGCTGTGCAAAAACTATAATCAGTGTACATAAAGGAGGCGATAAGGCAGTTCAATTATGCCCCTCCTCACTTCTTTTCATCATCTACCTGCCAAATCCAGTTAATCCAGGTGCTGTAGAGACAGATTTAGAGTCCACGCGACGGGAGGAAACAGACGAGAGGAGGGTGTTTTTAAGTCTTCTGTGTTTGTGAATCAATGTACCGTGTCTCCCTGAGCCTGCGGAAGTGCAGGTATGACAATGGCAAGTGCAGAAAATAGTAGCTCTTCCATAACCTTCAGCGTCACCCTTCAACTGGCTCCTTTATCTGATGAACGTGTTCGTATAAAGACTCTGAGAGACGCTGAGAGAGACTGTCAGATTTTCGGTGCCGTCAAAACAGATGCTATCTGCCCCTCTTCATGTCTAATTACCTGTTTACTCCAAGGGCCCAAAATGAACGGTGCAGTAGATAAGAACTCACTTCACTTTGAGGAAATCATCAAGATTCACCACAGTTTGTTCAACTTCCTCTGTGTTTGATAAGTTGATTAATCAACAGAATGACACTTGCTCGAACAGGAAGGTGCGACGTTTCTCAAATGAAACCTCTGGATAGGACAGCTGAGGTGAAAACTCCACTGAAGGATGGTTTCATAAATTTGAGGAATGATCTCTAAAAACCAGAAGAATGTGGAGACAAACAATTCTCAGTAAGGATGAAAAAATAAATAAATATGTAAATAAGTAAGATAATCTCTTGCCACTTGTTGCCTTGTACAAGTCAGACAGGTTACAGGTGGCGTGAGAGCACTTAAGTCTTCCCGCATATCAATTCCATCAGTCCTCGGCTCACACTTTGGTCATGTTACTACAAACTTACCCTTGTTAGATATGTAAAGCTCCACAGTAAATCCTTATCAGCTCTGTTCTGCACTGTGACGGGTCACTGGGTCCCTCCACAGCCACCACCCCAACCAAAGTCAAGTCATAAACATGAATGTGATTCAACATTTTTGTCTGGCGACTGGGCTGAAAAGAGTCAAATGTCTTTTTAGAGAAGCGCGACACAGTGACTTCTCTCACGTCATGTGTTAATAGTTTTTTATGGGTCATCATCAAAAAGATTCAGCAGTGTTTGCACAGGCTACTAAGAGTATTGATAATGTCTTTGACAGGGATCAGTGGCAGGGACTCAAATGCACGACTCGACACACAGGGACTGATTCAGAGAACTCAAATTTAATGCACTAGACAAAAACAAAAAACTTGACCAAAAACTAAGAACCGCTGGCTTGACTTGAAAACTCACACGAAACACGGCTGAGACACTCGACGTGATGAACAAGACGAACTGGCAAAGACAAACACTAAGCACAAGACTTGAATACGCAAGGGAAGGGTGAGACAAGGACCCAGGTGAAAACAATCAGGGCGGGGCTGCTGCAAGTCAGCACACAGGAGAACATGAGGGCAGGAAGTCAAGACACCTGAAACTAGAGGAAAGGGTAAGTATTAGAAAATAAAACAGGAAGACCAGAAACAAAAACACAT
>OMLP01014882.1:5142-24126 GCA_900302685.1 Spondyliosoma cantharus | reverse complement strand
TTCATTCACTGTCTGCACGTACGCACGCTCCCTCACTCTTGCTCGCCCACTCACACCCCACGCACTGCCCTATTCCTGAAAGGGCTACGCCACTCTTACAACACAAGTAACGCTGGCTGCATTTTCTCTGCCATTGTAACCAAATGAACGTCTTCTTCTTCTTCTTCTTCTTTGGGGTCAAATGAACGTCTTCTTCTGCAACTCCGTATCTCTGCAGAGGAGTGTGCCTAATATTTCCGGCATCAGTGAAACATGACCTGTGTATGCGTGGAGGAGGGAGGGACAGAGGGGGGCGTTGGCAGAACGAGACATGAAGGCATCCGATTTTCTTTCTATTCGGGCCGGATAGCATGGATTGGTCAGCTTTTTCTCAGTCCTGCAGCTGCCACAGAGGCCTGATTATTTTCGTTCCTTTTTCTGAATACATAATGTGTTGACTACTCTCAGGAGAGCAAGACCATTTCACCCAGTATAACAAAATGTGTTTCTGAACAACATTACAAACCCTAGCTTTAAGGTAAGGGAAGTTGAAAAGTGACTGTCAGAATGTTGGTTTTTGCCTTTTGTTCAGGGGATTTGTTGACAATAAGAAAAATATAGAATATCATCAGCCAATCTTGTCAAATAATGATATATAACAATACAGATGGAACACAGAAATGAAATATCGTTCCACTGTGGCAGGATTGGCACAGATAATGCATACCGCAACGATAGGCAGAACGAATAGAAGAGTGATTGCACAACACAGTAACATGCAATTAGTGTGCGCCGTGTGACTGGCTGAGCTAAATGCAATTGGGAGGAAACAACATACAGAGAGTTTAAATGGAATTGCCAACGATTATGAGACTCCTGGCAGAGAGGACTTTTGCGACATACAACTGAGCCCCACTGAAAAGTGTTGCAGTCGTCAGTCCCCTTCAAACATCACTTCTGCAAAAACACCTGCAGACGTTTCTGAAGTTGGTAACAACTAGCAAATACCTTACCGTCCCAGTAGGCTTCAGATTGTTCAACGGCATCAACATTTGATCACTGCTGACATTTGATTGTACTATGTCATCGTGTAAAATGGCCATAATGTGTCTGCAGGAGGCTGATAGGGTATTCGATCAGTACCAGTGACTCACTGATTACTTGGCCATTTGCTGAGATGTATAGCTTCAAACCCTCTCTCCCGACCGCAAAATGTCACCTCCAAATGAATTTAAGACGAAATATAGCTTTGTGGTAAGCTGAAAAAAATTTACACCCAGAATCAACAGTATGCAGTCTTGTAATCACTCACCACAGCAGACTGATGAGCATGACTTCAAATGGAAAGGAGGATCTCATCAGTAAAACCAGCTACTCTTTGGGCTGGAATTAAATCCTGAAGTTGATAGAGAGTCAGTGCCTTGGTGATGTTTCAGCAGAGCAGTGAAACAGGCAGGGCTGGAGTGACAGTGTTTGAGATCTTACACAGAGCATGTGCTTCAGATGTTTGACACCCTCTGACTTTAGATACTGTCATGAACTGAGCTGAATTTCATCTTGCCTCAGAAATGTAGGTTTCAATTTTGACCAAACATGTACGGTGACACGCTGACCATCATGAAGGGTTTCATTGTGCCTATGTTTTAACATCTGAGGAGCATTGCAACACTTAAGTTAATGGGATGGAGTTGATCATTCACATAGTTCTAGCTGTGAATTGCTCTTCCCTCTTGACTAAGAAACATCTCCAGATTGCTTTCAACTGGACCACGATGGTGCTGCAGACCGTTTCACCAGGCCCCTTAAAAAGTCACGTGGGACCAATCTTGATGTCTTCACAGAGGCTTCCCGATCTATGGCATTACTTTTCCTTTTGCCATCAATGAACATCTCTCCTGTTACTGAATGTCACTGTGTGATCACCATCTCACTGGTTAGCACCGACTGGTCTTTCCTAAGCCTGGTCCTAAACTGCTAAGTCATTCTTTCTTGAGACCAGTTTTGAGAATGGACCTTACATCAGTTGCACCACCAAAAACTTAAGTCTAGTCTCAACTAAGCCTGGTCTAAGTGGCGTGTGTGTGTTCCATGTGAATGTCAAGGCAGTTATGGCTATTTCCTAGCAGCAGTATACGATAGTAGGATTCGTTGTAAGCGTGGCGCAGCTCCTTTACGAACTATAGCAGTGCATAATGTGTGTACACGGTACGCGGTGAGTTTGCGGTGGGCCGAAAGAGCGAGCGGCAGACGGTGACGGTAAATACAAGCAGAGCAGAGAAGAAAGGTTAGCAGTAAGTTGTCATTTAGTCTGCGAAGGCAAGCTACTGTTTTTCTCCTAGAAAAGTGAAGACACATTGTGAACATCCTTGTTAAAAGGGCACTATGTAGCTTTGAAGATGAAATCTTAATTAAAAGAATTTAATTAGGACATGATACAAGCTTAGAAATATTTCTTTTTTCCACAACTGAATAAACAAGCTGTGAAAAATAAGGTCCACAGAACACTGTTTAGAGCTACAAAGGTGGCAGAAAGGTGGCAGGGTCCTCCAAATATAAACTAAGTACAACAGAATTAAATACTGTTCTTTCAGGTTAATTTGTTCATTCCATCTATTGAAAACGAAGAGCACCCGTTAACTTAGTTTGTTTAAGCATAAAGGAATCAATCAATGGAGCTCTTTCCCTTCTAATTAAAATGTATTCCCAAAACTACATAGTGAACCTTTAATTTGCTATCATTTCTTATTCACCGCATCATTATGGGGGATCAAAGAATTAGGAAAGGCAATTTCACGGACATTGAGATAAGAAAATTAATAGAGCTGTATAGCCAGCACAAGAAAACAGACAGCCGACCAGTCAAATTCAATGACAGACTCCCTTTAAACTTCACAGAGTTTTGTACGTTTTTGATCTAGGGGAAATTGTATAAACTTTTAGAAATGCTGTTTACGACAAACTCTTAATCATTGGTCCTCTGACATAAATTTGGCAGTGTAATACATACATAAATGTAATTCCTTTCTTTGTATAAAACATGGTTTCAGTTTGTCGCGGTGCGTTGCAGTACATGTATGGAGGCTACTCTGTGACTACATAAATGATATTTGGTTAAGAGCAGATTAGCTGCAAATATGACTGTAACACACGGCCTGAAATTGCCATTTGACTAGGCGTGAGATTTTTGCTCGAGAACCTGCATAACTGTCAGGTCGGACTTAAAACATGAAGTTGGTACAAACTTATCTTAAGACCAGATGTAAGCCCTGCTGGTGCAAGCGGCCACCGGTGACTCCTGAAAAGCATGAGCCAATATGAAGCTTGGCCAAGAAGGGAGTCATGGATATATTCTAGTAGAATGTACATTTCTTGTGTTTTTGTCCTGTTTTTGTTGTTCATGCTTATATATCATTTTTATTTTTCTGCATATTTCTGGGACTTTGAATTGGAGCAGCTGTAATGCATGAAATTTCCCCTCGGGCATCAGTAAAGTATTTCTGATTCTGAATTCTAATTTAAGTTTTAGGAACACGCTTTTACTAAAAAGCAGGGCTAAAACTGCATGATGTTTGATTTTTTATATATATTTTTTTTAAAGTATATATTTTTGGCCTTTTGGCTTTATTGATAGAACAGCTGAAGACATGACAGGAAACAGGTTGAGAAAGAGGGGGAGGACACGCAGGCCGGGACTCGAACCCACTCGAGCTAAACGGCGCCCCGACTGTATCACATTTTTGACATGTTAATACAGATTTCCTAGTTTGAGATGCTTGGTAAACATGTCCCAGACTATCAGTGTTGTGGAATGTCGGCTCACTTGACCATTCAGGAGAGATGAGGAAAACTCCGACACCGATGACTTAAGTTGAAGTGGTTTATATAACATGGGCACGGAGGAGCAACTTAACAAAATAACTGTGTGCACAGTGTAATGCCAGGGCAATTCCTCCCGAACCTTCCCACAGCTCAGATTATATCCACAGCTCAGGAAGCAACCCTCCCATACACGGTGAACAGGTGGGAAGCTACTCACCGCTGACTTTGAGAGGAATAGAAAGCAAATGTGTAGAAAACAGTCAGTCTGCTACCACAGACAAGTCGAAGGCCATCCTGTGAGTTTACAGAAACGACGGCATGAGGTCCATTTGTAAGCATATCTGCAGTTTCCAATGACCATGGGAGATATAAACTCATTGATCAAGAGTGTCCTCATCCATACATTATCGAGCCTGGTCTCCTAACCTTCACACAGGGAACAAACAAAATCATATCCTGTGGGGCCTTGTAGATTTTTCTCCCTCAATCAAACTGGTTCAGTACATGTCAAATATATGGCTTGTAAAATTCTTACTTTTTTTGCTTAAATGTTCTTTTCCTCATATCCTCAGATGTTCATGGAAGCCTCTATGTTTCCTCTAATGTCAGATGTAAGTGGGGCGCCGACTGTTATCTGCCAAAGATGTCTTCACTCTCCATCACTGTCTTATATAGTCTATTCCCCTCTTATTTCTGGCATCCATCTTTCTCTCTATAGCATTATCTCCAAATCTCTCTCCTTCCAATCTCTTTTTACTCCATCAGTGCCTCTGACAATTTTTCCTACTCTCTTTTCTTATCTTGCGTCTTTTTCTATTTCTATGTCTATGTCTCATTTGTCTCTTACTCCCTCTTATTTCAGCTCCAGCTATTTCGCTCCCTCTCACAGAGCGTCTGATCTGTTTGTGTCCAATCTCTTTTTTTCGTCACTACCTGCCCCACTTCTCTCTTTTTCTCACCCCCCGTCCCACACAACTTGCGTTTCTGTCACTGCTGGCCGTCTTGTTGATCTCTCCTTGTCTTCTCGCCCTCTCACTTCCATTTCTTCACCTTCCCTACTGTTAACCAACTCTCCGTTGCAGACGGCGCTAGCTGTGACTCTGCCTTTGAAGAAAGTGGGAGATACAGGCCCCCAAACTGGCACCGAAGAGATTTCTGTTTTCTGTCAAGACCAGCCCTCCATGCCTAAGGCGCTTCATATGATTTCAAAGACTGAAGCAACGCAATCATAAGCAGCACAGGCTGACAGTGTTGCAGAAAAAAAGGTGCTCACAAACAAAACCGTTTGACACCTCTGCATGGTTTCCCCATAGAGTCGTCGATGACACATTTAAATGTGAGTCTAAAATGGCTGTGTTTAAGGACGGCCGTTCTCAGAGCTCACTGTGCTTCTGTTGGTTTTCGTTGCATGCGTCTTAACTCTGCTTTGCTAACTCATGATCCTCTTTTGCTTTTGCAAAATCAAAGTTAATTTCAACGTCAGGCACACCTGTTTTAACAAATTCAACATCATGCTCTGCTGCCTGAAGGCATGTTACCGGGGGATAAGGAACAATGGCTGGCACTTAATCAGCATCCTTGTGCCCAGGGCTAGCAGACATGAACCTCTCACCCTCTGTGTGCTCCTTACACTTGGGTGTAAATTACCCCTGAGGCTTTATTCCCACCAGATGCGTTCAGAGCGCAGCCTACAACTGTGAACTTGCCTGGTGCTTGCGCCTTCAACTAGCTGACCCCATCCTCACTACCAACAATTCACTTCGACGATACTCCCTGTTGTGTTGAGGAGCAGACTTTTTTTTTTCTTTTTTTTTTTTTTTTTTCACTTGCACTCCATCTAATTAGTGTCAATGCTCAATTCCTCTTCTCCTCAACACGGCGCTCACTCTCTTCCCGCCCACCATCAAAGCTCTCAGCACAATTAGGCGTGTAAAGCGAGGCCGGGAGGGAAGAGAAAAGGGAAAAATAAAAGGCAGACGTGCCATCTTTGAAGTGCAAAGTGAGATGGGGCAGGTAACTCATGTGTGGGAGAGTTGCCAGGTTTGCTTCAATGCTGGCGAGCGGGGAACATGTTCCTCTACTACATCTATCCCGATGCTTTATTCTTGGGCTCATGCACGAGTATAAGTGTTTGTATTAAAAACAGTGTAGAGTGCAGAACTGCGAATCAAGTTGCGATGAGCTGCCAACGCAATTTTTGTTTTGAGTGTAATCTGCAGATGTCGATTAGTTGCAAAAGGTATCAGAGGATGGCTAGTTGTAGAAACCTCACCTCAACTCCCTTGAAGTCTCCCCTAGCTGAAAATAACTGAGCACGCCAACGTACAGGCATTTCCTTTCTGATTGGCTCAAACCTTATAGACCACCTGGATGGGTTTCTTGTGTCTCCCTGTTTCGGTTTTATGTGGACATGTATGCAAAAAGAAGGGTACCAAGAAAAGCCCTGTGAGGAAACCCCCTTAGGAAGTCATGAAAAATGCAACACGCAGCCAGAGTGAACTTGGGTTCATGATCTGCGTGAAAGCAACAGAAAGTAAACGAGGAGGGGAGTGACGGAGGAGAGAAACAAGGGGAGAAGGGCAGCGAGACAGATAACAGGGTCGGGGATACCCGGCAATTTCGGAAATCACACACACACACACACACACACACACACACACACACACACCTCAGCAGTCACTCGCACGGAGGAAGTTTCTGGCTTTGGAGGGCCAGCATCAAAGCGGATGATGAACTGACATCCTGTTGGAGTAATATTCCACCTGAGAGACGATGTGTGGACAGCCAGTTTTCACTTGCAGCGCGTCGTAGTGTCATTTCCGGAGGCACCACTCGAGCGCAGTAATATAAAGAGGCTGTTCAAATTTGCCATCAGCGTGCGTCCTGAGTGATCTGATCACAAGTGGACGGCTCTGTGTGCAGGTGCGAACATCCCCCATTTGAGATCCGATCCGTCAGGCCACACTGGGAGGTCGGTCTGTGCCATGTGACCGCCTACTCAGCCGACGTCCTCTTTTAGACAACACAAAGAAGCCAGGACAGCAACAGGCAGAATGGATTACACACTATCTGATTTCCGTGTGGTTCGCTGTAATGTAAGTACGTGTGTTTATGCTCTCTTATCTCTGATGTTTGTGAACACACTGTTTCCACTAACCACTAGCCAGTAATTGCAATATCCCCAGACTCCTTAACAAATAGTGCGATTTTAGGAGTTTACACCAAATCTATTGAAGAAGACAGAAAACAGGGCAGATTTTACAAATACAGCAAACAGTGAGCAGCATAGGCTCCGTCTATGATGAGAGAACATGTTGCTGTGGAGGATCAGCTACATCCCAGTGAAGAGAGTGAAGCAGGGACGATATTGTGTGTGTGTGTGTGTGTGTGTGTGTGTGTCCTTTTAATTGAATTTAAACATCCGCATGAGAATAAAAGACAAATAACACACAGAATAGCCGAAGACACTAACGAGGATTTATGGACACAGTTCGTTCTGCATGTTTGTGTGTGTACAAGCGAACCATTGTGTCCATGTGATTACCAGACTTTCCTTCAGGCTTTCCACACATTGTTGTGTGAGGTGGACACAAATCTGCACTAAATGTGTGAATTTAAAGATTTTTGTTAATACGTGTGCCTCTTTTCTACAGATGTGGCTGACAGAAACGCACACGTGCCATTGCAAGTCATTGCAGTGGAACTAGTGGAGGTCAGGGACCCTGCGAAAATCAATGAGAGGCCAAGAGAGGGAGTGTGTGGGAGGCAGATGTAGGGTTACACAAGACACTGTCATTTTGAGAGACTCTCAAATCTTCAAATCACTTATCTAACTGGCCTATTGTATTGCCTCAGTCTCCTCTGGAGCAAACTAGAATTGCTATGCATGTGATGGGGAAAATAAAAAAAAAAAAAAAAGGTTTGCTAAACTGAGATTTCTGCCAATTTATGAAAAATGAACACAAGCACAGGAACTCTTTGGATGTCTGGAACTGGAGCCTGGTTAGTGATCCATAAAATCAATCCTTAGGAGAGGCAGGCTTGGTATCAAAGCGGCACCTACTGACACAGTGAATTGGACACAGTACAAAGGACTGACTTTAAGCCAAGAGGTTGCGCTGCGAGAAATCAAACACTTGTCGCAGCATTCAGCAACAATCAAGCACTTTTCATGTACTGTGCAAACACAAGTATATAAAAAAGAAATAGTCGTTTGTTTATTTTTATCTCAGAGCAGTTAAGTGGATAATGTCCCCCCCGTGTGTCACAGGCTCGATTATGAGCAACTAATTAGCTTAAATGAGCTAAATTGCTCACGAACAGGTGAGCACATACAAACTCTGTTATTAAGCACGCTTCACAGCATCGATTATGCTTTAACGGCTGCTTTCTTTCACAGGGATGATTTTCTCAAGCAGGGCTTCTAGTTAAGCGGCGGGAAACTATGACAATCTCTTCCCAAACTGCGAGAGAAAAGGCTCAAGCTTCGACATAAAACATGTTCCCGTATGGTGAGATCAACTGAAGATAATCTATGAGTACGTGCTTTTCCTAGCACACTGAGCTGCACCACTGCCAACCTGTCTCCTCCGTCAAGGCAAACCATGTTCGCCTCAACAGCGTGCTGCTGCTGATTAGATAGAAAGAACAGTTGTCAAACGCCTTGTGTTTATCCCTTACTGCTTTTTATAACTTGCAACTGAATCTTTTTGGTTTGGACTTGAGTTTATTTCCTACTTTATTGTTTTGCACTTTCATCAGTGTACGCAACGTGGGTGTGTAAGAACGTTAAAAACAACACACCCCGGCTTGATCCGCTGTAAACACTCTTTATCTGTACGTGTCTCTGCTGTTCCCACTGCCCTCTTCCTCTGCCTGTTTCTCTAACCAATGAACTGCCAGCTGCCTAAGCAACACTGCTGAGCAGAAATGCCTCATTCCAGAATCTAATTTGAACATTACTGTAAACACCAACTTGTTGGTCAGCAATAAGACTATACTAAACTTGCCATGTCAACATAAACAACCCCAAAAAACGCTTCTGCTGCTGCTGTTGCTATTCTTCAATAGAAATCGGTCTTCCCGACAAGATATGGAAATGTTTTGTGCCATTTGGTCAACAGAGTGGTTAAAAATAGCAGCGAGAAACAGCGAAAGGACAGCCACAGTGAGCAGTTGGATAGAGAGCCGCAGACGACGGGCTCTTGACGTCTCGTGTGCGAGCCAGCTCTCCTCCAACTGTCCTAGAGGTATTTAACACCTTTTACTTTGCCACGCTGTCCCGCAGTGAGGAAGGCACGACGCAGAAACTTAGAAGACGTGAAGTTCAAGGAATACACAGATAATAAAAAAAATGTTGCGAGTGATGTTATTATAGAGACAGCTATAATTACTAAGCCACTATCCTGTCCTTGATATTGATATTATTCTGAGATAATTATTGTGACATTATTGTGTGATTAGACATTTGATGAGTACATTTTGATAATAAAAGGGGTCAAAAAGACATGAATCCATACTGGATACATTTTAGGATTACGACAGGAATGTTATATCAAATGGCTTAACACAGCGGTTCCAAAAGAACAATATAAGATACGTGATGCAGTGTCATGTTTAATGCTTCAACTATAAATGTGACCTGTTACTGATCACATTTTTTCATCAAGATGTCACACTGAAGTTGCAGTTCTGTGTTATATACAGACGTTTTTTGGGATAATTTCTATAGGAGCTTGCAAGCAAAAGACACAAGGGGTGGGAGCTTGAAAATAAGATTTAAGATTTAAGGCTTTATTTATCCCACAATGGGGAAATTCGCTTCTTACAACAGCTCGAGATGCAACGGACCAGGAAAAAGAATTATTAGAATAGAATTTTATATGCATAAAGTGAAATAGAAAATAAATAGAAAAAACAAGAAATGCAGTAGTTATCTAATAGTGTTATCTAAAGAAAGGGGGGGCCTGCTGGAAAAGTTGGGTGCCAGCGGCTTAACATGACCGGATAGCAAAAAGACTCTGAACTGACAAATGAAAATAAAATGCAGAGTGCGTGAGAGAAAAAAGAAAAAAATCCAAGGTGCTCAGTCAGATACAGCGCGTGCTTGTTGTGCCCCAGGGCGACTCAATTTGCGACAGTGAACGCGTGCCGCTGTACACCACAGCCCGAAATGAGTGAGCGTATCCCTCTCCTCGATCTGTTGAATCACGTCAGTGCTCAGCTCGATAGAGAATAAAGACAGACTGAAACAATGACTGGGAGATTACCCAGGGGGATTTTCTGGGAAAATGGATATATTTTCAGACAAACATCGGCCATAACCTCTGCAACAGTGATTTGAACATAAAAGCTAAAACAAACATGCTGAGTCCACAAAGTCAGACTTTAGTGAGGCGGCTCCAGATCGCTCAGTCCGTTCTTTGTGTCTTTAGTTTCTTAGGACTGAGTGAGATACTGCTATTTTTAGATATTGAAACACTTCCCCCGGGAGTTGTAGTAATATATCCACTTCATAACCAACTAGTATAACACGTCAATGAAATCTGCAGGCCATGATAACTTTAAGAAATGCTATTATGAGTGCTCAGGGCAGGATATATAAATCCTGCATTTGCACAGCATGATTGCAAATAACACTTAATAGACAAAATCATAAATATATATAATGCTGAATATTGACACATGCATAAATAAATTAAAAAACTAAAATGCCATGAGAATGTGCTTTGCCTCATACTTACAGAGACTCTAGAGTCAGCTGGGATACAGCATCAACAAAAGAGCGAACACTATAGTGTATACAAAGTCTCAAATTGATCAAATGTATTGTTTGACTAAAGTCCTCATTCTAATCAGAAAATATGATGTACAAGGACACACATTTTCTATGTTGAATCTACAGATACACACACAGGCTGTGTGGATCATTTCAAAGGGGAAAAAAAGCAGTCAGAATCTCCAGGCACAGAAGAAGTGATGCGTTTTATGTTTTTGGCAGAAGTCGTGAATACTTGGATACTTAAGGCTAAGAAGGCAAAGTCACTCAGAAACAACCTTCAAGGACAGACAATCCAAAGACAGAGGTGACAGTACAGGCCTCTCTGCACAGTGATGTTTTTAATGACTGCACATTTATTAAAGCAGCCACAAGGAGTTTTAATTTTTAGTTGATTCCAGCGGCCCTCGTGAACAAAAGCTGCAATGTCTCCACTCCTGCTGTAAGATCTTCGTCCGTCTAACACGTGCATTTGAGGCAAAACGAACGTGCAATGTATTTTTTTACTAGACGAAACAGTGACACAACTGTGCAAAATACAGTCACAAAACTTTACAGGTCTGTAGCTCATAGATCATAACGAAGGCCGAGTTCAAAGATGGCTGTAGCAATGATCACTGATAGGGCTGGGAATTGATAAGAATTTAACGATTTCGATTCCATTATCGATATTGCTTATCGATCCGATTCCTTGTGGATTCTCACTGGGTGAGGGAATAAGTACGAATTTGTTTGTTTAGCTCCCTTTAATATCTGATCAGAAGATGCAGCACAGAGTATACACAAATTATGTGTAGCAACCTCAGAACAAACCTAAAAGTAGGTGAGCTACTTCTCAAAGTAAAGAGCAACTGTAATTATGAGTTGTTGTCACTGCCCTCCGACTTTCCTCCAAGCTTGCTCAAAGTTAATTCTCCTGTTTTTATTTTTTTCTTTACATCTACACAATCAGTGATGGCGGTAACACGTTGCTAATCTGACCACTTTTTTCAGTAACGAGTAATCTAACGCGTTAATGTTTCCAAACCAGTGATCAGATTAAAGTTACTTACTCAAGTCACTGAGCGTTACTATTATTTTTGTCATGACGTCATGACGCATTTGCAACGAGCGAAACCGATGAGCAGAATCGTTAAGCAGGCATGCTAATGGTTCCGAGAAATCGACTCACTGGGCACCGGTGAAGAAGAAGAACTGAGTACTCATGTAATTGAATTTTTGGAATCTGCCCGCCACTGAGACACTGAGAATAACTATGTGGAAATATTTGATGCTAAAATCAATTATTAAATCAAGACTGTTTCATAACCAGTTAAAAAGGCCTTTTACCACATTCAAGCTGGCAAAATAATGCAAAATGGAAAGAGAAAATCTATGAGGAGATCAGGAGGTTGACTTCAATATTCCAAAGGTAAGGGAAAGGTATACAATTATAATGTTGTAAATCATCAATATGCAGGTAGTTACAATGCACTTATGGCATCATAACGATAGCTTCATTGTTGGAAAAGCCAATAACTATGAAGGTCAAAGCACTAAAATATGGCATTTCACTGTGACATTTGAGTACAGCTGCTTCTTGTGGTATCTTTCTTTCTCCCTTCCTCTACATCAGGTCATTTCAGTCTTCCTGTCCTTTCACACACGCACAAGCATTATTACATTTATTACATCTCAGCGGGTGAGGAAGAGTCTGTGTTTGTGTGTGTGTGTGTGTGGGTGTGTGTGGGTGTGTGGGAGAGAGCAGTAACAGTTAGAGCTAATCAAGTAGGAGGCCTCCCGTCTTTATCAAACCATTTGACACTAATGACATTAGGTGAGATGCATAGCTATGTGAGTTCATAAAATTAGGGCCGGGGCCAGCGGCTGAACTAGCACAGACACTCAGGCTCCCATCCACAAGCAGTGTGATGAGATTAGCATGGTGCCCTAAGTGCTGACAGGCCTCATCAGTTCACATCAGGATGGGCCCACTGAGAGAAAAACCATACCACCCTCACTGGGCTTACAGTCGGGGGATAACTGTATGTTTGTGTGAGTCAGTGAGTTAGTGAGCAAGTAAGCGAGGAAGAGAGAGAGAGAGAGATACAGTGTGACTGATGGTGGGCAGGGTCATGCGGCATGTGTGTTGAGACCGATAAAGCCTATCAACGATCAACATGACCCACCCTCTGCCTGGGAAGTCCAGATGTTCCACAGGCCCCGGTGCCAATGCCATTAAGAGTCGAGCCAAACACACTCGCAGATTCATGTTACTGATGGCGAAGCTGATAGGTCAAATTGAGTGTTACAAGTTCCAGCAACAAACGGACGACCTGCCTCGAACACTGATTACAGCAGACAGGCGTTGGAACGTGTTCTGAGGCGAGCAGACGCTTGGACTGAGTTCTGTGTTCGGGCCAGTTCTGTCATTCTGGGACAATGTGACCTTGTACGAGCGCGGCACATTAGCAGTTGTCGAGGCCAGGAAAAGAGCGGTGGCTGGTTAAGGCCGAAAGAGGGCCCTGCAGCTTCCTGCTGAAGGCTGACGTAGAAGGTTGCACCACATCAGCAGACTTTAAAACAACCACAACTCCAGGGACTCTTAGCAAAACTTGCAATAGCGGCTCAGCACCTCAGCTTGTGTTCAAGGAGTTTTAATCATAAACAGTATAAATAAAAAAAAAAAAAGTGTGCCTGAACACAAACGTTCCGTCACCGCTTATTAATCCTGACGGCAACCAAAACTTTCTAAAAGTTTATAGAACCCCAAACTAAAAATACATCCTTTGCTTTAGTGAGGCTACACAGCGCCTTCAGCAGGAAGTACTGTGAATGTAAAATAATCATATTGATTATAAACTGCATGTGTATTCAAATGTTGTCTTTGCGTGGGTGTGTATGTAGTGCACACTCAAGTGCCTATATATTAATGCAAAAAGTGCAACTTTTAAAAGCGTATTAAGAGAGATCTAAGTGTGTGCTGAGAAACAAAATGGGCTCTGGGCAGAAGTACAAACATGATCGTTTTTACAATAACCACTGCACAAACTGTGCATGGATCAACATGCACAATAGCCTTTCTGAAAAGAGAGACTATAAAGCCTCTGGTGGGCTATAGTGAAATTCCCATACCTATACAGACACTTTGCCCAAGACTGGATCTTATAACAATTTTCACCATGTAAATCCCTGATAGATCCATGGGATTGCTGTTTAAGTTGAAAGCAGCAGCGAAGAACATTTGTATTCCTCAACAATAACTCCCCTCGGGTTGGTTTCATTCAGACCACCTCCAGAAGCGAGAGCAATAATAGAAATGACAAAGTGCAGGAATCATTTTAACCTTCCCCGAAAACTTCAATACCTACTACACCAAACAGACCGAGGGAATTTAGATGGGTAACTTTGTAATTATGGGTTTGTTAATGCTTAATCACTGGAGAGGTAAGCTGTAAGGAAACATGCATTTTGACGGGTGGGATGCAAATGGACTTTTTCAAATGTTATCTCTAATGAACGGGACCTTGCGCCCCGCTTTGACAGAGCCAGAAAAGAGGATTCTGGGGAGGAGTGTTTCCCTGCCTCAGCTGAAGGACCCATCAGAGATAAAAACCAGGGACTGACGGCACACTGGTTTGTGTTCTGTTTGAAATGTTGCGGATCAAGCGAAAAACAGAATAAAGAAGCATTATTGTTGGTTTGATTTGAAGAACGACTGACAATTTGACAACACCCGGCGTCTTTTAACTCAACAGTTTGACAGGCAGCGCTTTTCAGTTGTTAGATGGAAGAGCTAAAAGCTTTTGTTTGCAAAGGCCTCATTAGCTCAGTAACCTTCGACACAGATGTTTGCGAAGCATTAGTTCTTCCAGCCAATCTGAAGACTGACTGAAGCCCCCCAAATTATCTGCCACCATCTCTTTATCTCTCTGTCAGCTGATGTCTGGCGGTTTCAGTAAATATGCAAACAACAGCACCCCGATTCAGCTTCCTCAAAGAACGACTGCAAACTCATTTATTCTATCCGCATCACTCCAAACTGATATGGTTGACTGTGAAGCTGGTGCCGCCGCTTTCCTTTCCCAACAAGCTACATGCAGCTTTGTCAGTCCCACCCACCCCTCCTGCCTTAAATCAATTGGTTTTCTGCCTCATAAATTTCCCTCAGTGTCTGAAATCGACTTCCTGGACCTGGAAATTCCACCCAGAGAACAGTGAGTCATATTATTTTACGCCGAGGAGGGGCAGCAAGACGTCGTTAAGCTCTCCTCGGAAGGAAAAAGGCCGGCATTATCCATCTTTCTTAGTATTCTTCTGCACCGAGAAAACCCAGTTATCTACATTTCCTCTCTATATTTACTCACCTCCTCCACATACACATGTTGTCTTCCCGAAGGAGGACGGCTAAAACTAATTGAGGCTTTCCTTCACAGGACGATGCTTTTAACGACTCCCCCCAACAAAGAGAGACGTATCCCTCCTCACTCCCCTTCAGGAACATATCGAACAAATACAGACTGCCTTCAAGTAATGCGGGTCATTTCTTGGCTTATGAGTGACGTTTCAGCCCAGTCAGAGGCTTGTTTTTGGGAGAGCAATTCCCCAATGTTATAACTGGGTGCAGACAGATGTGAAGCTGCTCTATAAGCCTGTAACAGGTTGTATAAGAGAGTAGAGAGTAGAACTGAATTACTGGGGATATTCTGTAAATGAGGCTTATCAAATGCCAGGCACAATTTTCTGTCATCCCCTCGGTCTATAAGTATCAGGGACGATCTCTTTCATCTCCATTTCTCCTCTGCTCCCCATCTGGTCTAGCTGGTCCTCTGAAGCCGACTCAGGCCCATCGTATCTCTTTACTTTTCCTCGAATACTCCCTCCCCCCCTTAATCCTTCCTCCAGACTTATCTCGCTATGTCTTTTACAGTGTCTATCTTATTTTAATATTATTTTATTATCTTCTTAGCATTCATGCTCCTCCACCTCCTTCCCGGTGCCCTTTTCTGATCCATCATTTTCCATCACTACGCTGGCAGTGCTATCATGAATAATGAAAAAAAGGAAAAAAAAAAAAAAAAAGAGGGAGAAAAAAAAGCAGAACATTGAAAAAGAAACAGTTTTTGAGCTGAGTCAGCTCCCACAGCGCTGATGGTATTTGCTCTGGTTGAATGTGGAGTCTCGGAGGGACGGAGATGTAAATTTGCCGCAACACCACAAGAAAGACGACTTGGTTATAGAGACGTGAACACAATGAGTGTACAGTGACTGATTTCACTGTACGGACATGTGCAAGCTGTGTCGTCTTAAATTCTAAGATTTATTTATTGCCTACACCTCACAGTGTGACTCATGAATATCGTGTTTCATGTTTTTCTTCACACATTTTATTGATAGCAACACAGTTCTAGGAGAAACAGTGATTTCACCAAAAGACCTCGACCCTGGCGCATAATTGGCAGCTGAATACAAAAAAAACACTGCTCATCAGTTTTGATTATTAGGCTTCGCATCCCAAAAATAGAATGCGCAACAGCGTGTTTGTGTAAGCTTGTGTGTGTGAGTCAGTACGTGCTGGCTCTCAAGCTCGGATATGCCCACTGCCTGCTATCAGAGCTCTGCGCCACTGTAGGCCGTGGTAAACTTGCTTTTCCCCATCCTGCCAGATTTTCTTAACAGATCCGGTCTGATCCGTGCTGCACAGAGGTCTCTAAACATGCTCCTATCTTCTTTTTTAAACACCGATTCAAAGAGTAGCGCGGACTGCGCTTGACAGGCTCTTCATAAATAATGCAGCATACAAGCGCATGAAGGAATATTAATATAGTGTCATCTTTAGGAAATTTCATGCATCCCACTTTCCACTGTATAATTGTGTTGATCCTGGTAGAAAATTGCTTTAACATCAGCAGCGTACTCAGTAATGTACACTTGTTTGTGTCTGATTGCATGGATGCATTTACATTCTTCAGTCATACTTCCAATGTTGCATCTACAAGCAAGAAATCTGATGTAATTTCACAACTCAACTCTTGATCACGGGCCAATTGGGCCAGTCCGATGTCAGAGGCTCATTAAATACAGCAAGGAAATACAGCCTTCATTTGACATGAGTGGTGTCTGCTGTGCTAAATACCCACAATCCATAGCATGCCCGTTAGTCTTTTTTAACAGCAGCATTCAGAAGAGCCACGTCAACTTGACAAGTCAACAACTATTGCTGGGTATTTCCTCAGTACACTCTTTGCAAGCCAATCATCAAACATTATAATTTATTCTGGGGACTCATTAATCTTCACTGAGTTTACACTGTATTGACACTTTGTTGGCAATTCAAAGCAACTATTTGAAACTTTGCTTTTTTTGTTAATTGCGGCAGGCCCTGTGGACTAAAGCAGTATGAGCGCCACCTCCTGTGATTTACATTTACATTTAGCAGACGCTTTTGTCCAAAGTTATTTAAAGTGTCAATGCAAAGTGCCAACCAGCACATCAGGAGCACTTTGGGGCTCAGTGTCTTGCCCAAGGACACTTTGACATGCAGACCAGGGGAATCGAACCAGCGACCTTCCAATAACGAGACACTGAGCCACAGATAAAGATGTGGCTTGTTTTGGAGGCAAGCAGGACAAATACATATTTATTTATACTATTCTTCTTTTTTTTCATCTTTGTTTCATCTCGTGAGTGCCGCTACGCACCTACAGGTGACAGATTCATTTGCTCAGTAATTTCGTTGTTAAGAATAGATACAGTTCTCAACATTACCTTGTAATGTTATGATTCTACCCGTAGTACTGGTCTCATTGGAGCCTTGGTAGGATCTAGCCCCTGAGTCAGGCCGGAGCAGCTGTCTCTTTCTATCTGTGGGTGTCTCTCACTCTACTGATGTGTCTCTTTTCACTTGAATTTCGTTTTCATCTCTACGTCTGTCTGTTGTTTCTTTTGCTCTCTCTCACACACACACACACACACACACACACACACACACACACACACACACACACACACACAAACACCGACACACACACACACACACTGTGCAGCCACCTGTGAGCACGTGTGGGACGAGGTGGCTGCAACATCACACGGGACACTGTGGGCAGAGTCACAACAGGTCTGTGCATCCGTTCAGACACGTACAGGAAGAAAAAAAAAAACAACAAAAAAACACAAAGCTGCTGGACGGAGCGACGGGTCAGGAAAATCCTCCAACAATCATCGCAAGAAATCAGCTCCTGCAAAGATTCTTTGTGCGTAAGAGACAATCAAAACAAGAGCACAACCCATCAATGACACATTGACCGGAGGCGTCGATGGAGGCTGGTGCGAAGCCGTGACCTCAAAGGAGGATCTAATTAATTTCGGTCCAATAAGGAGGAAGGTGGAGGCTGCATCTCCCTCCGTCCTGTTATCTGCTTATTAGAGCCTCATAAAATAGGACAGGTGCAGCCACCAAAAGAGCCTCTTCCACCCGTCCTATTCTCACACACTCTGCCCGCACAAACGGATGTGTACCGCTTTTGTTCAGTGAAAAGGCCCCAATTGAGTTGTGTGTGTATGTCCGAGTGGGGGGTATGGTTACGCCACATACGACATGTTGGTGGTATTAAGGCTTCGGTCTGAAAGAGGAAACCGTAAAGAGACTTTCTCTTCCTATTAACATGAATGAGGGTGTTGCTCTGTGTGTGTCTGTCTGTCGTCACTCTACATTGTTGGATTTGCATCCAGAGATCCCCCTCACTGTCCTCGCTGAGAGGCTCGTTAATTAAAACACCTAAACAAAACTCATTTTGATGGTTTTATGAGCAGATGATTGGCTCCTAATGGGCTCACATGTACATGCAAATCTACGTTTTTACCTACAAGCCAAGTTTAATATGAGTCGAGAGATAATTCAATAGATTTTTTGTTATTAACTACAAAAAACTAGAAATCCCTGACGATTGGTTGATTAATAAATGAGTCAAACAATTAGCAAAACTATTGCCAAGTAATTGATTAACAACCCTGACTCCAAAACAGTCGAGACGCTGTTTGAAATGTCACTTGAAACAGACTCGCATGTGGAAACATCCTTTATGCAACTGTGTTTCACAAAGTGTTGAACCTCGCCCCACGTCTGAGCCTCTGGAGGACGTTCATGTCACACACAATCACGAAAACCATCACCTGGTACCAGTGAACCTGTTCACCTGTAGAACGGAGCGTTCCACATCAATGAGGCTGATGAGGTAAAACATTAAATATATCGTTTTGCTCTGATTTCAATTTAATATATTTCCAAAATGGATTTTCAAATGATCACTTTCATTTTTATTTGTTCACACAGGGTCCCAAACTTTTTATTAAAAAAAAAAAAAAAAAATGTTGGTCTAGAAGCTTCTAAAATGTGAATATTTGCAGTTTTCCTTCTGAACTGATTATCT
>OMLP01014878.1:0-11958 GCA_900302685.1 Spondyliosoma cantharus | reverse complement strand
TCGTTACATCCAACAATATTAAAATAATTGATGTAATAAATGGCCTTTTGCTTTCTTTTTCATTTCATCGACACTGGAGCCAGTGGTGTAAAGTTGTTTCCTGACGGTGCAGCAGGAGGTCAGCCCTGTGTTCCCACATTTCTAGGACATTTTCAAAATGAGGTCTTGTGTTCCTACATTTCCCTTCAATTTAAGGGTTAGGCTAACCCTAACCCTAAGGAACTGTGGGAACATACGCACGCTCCCCAGCTACAGTGCTGGAAAAGCTGTGGAATCAATGTAATTCCCTTTCCGTCAGACTAAATCTGACATTTTGTATTGCTTCGACTGAGTAAAAAGCAGGAATAACATTAGTATTTATACAATATGGCCAAGAAATATGAATATCTAATTATGTTCATTGACCTTTTGTTCCATTTATACACGTATATGTAACATAACATCTACATGTTTATCACCCTGAAGTCCTGACGGACTCCGTTTCTTTCTCATCAGAGCAAAATCCACTTGTATAATAATAGAGGTTTCTTTCAGCAGCCCCTCCATCACATTTCGGCGCGGTGATGAAAAACGCTGTGGCGGCGGAGAGTGGCAGTAATGGCAGGAGACCCGCAGAGAGGCAGCGTGACACAGAGTCAGTCCGGGAGAACGAGGAGGAGACAAAAATAGGTAGAGAGAGGCAGGGGGGGGGTGACGTGAAATGAGAACACAAGAGCGAGGTTAGCCGTGTGTGTGTGTGTGTGTGTGTGAGACAATAAGAGACCAAACCGCAGATGAAAGCGACCTTGATATGAGACGGCTGATGAGAAACAACCGCGACGACTGCAGGAGGGGGGAAAAAACCGTCTCTCCCCCTTTTTAGCAACTAGAATCAAGCTGCCCGTGAGCAAGGCAAGCGAACGCCGTGCGACTCCCACCAGGTGACGCCTGTCGTCAACCTGGGAAGCTTTCATGTGTAAAAACGGCACAAAAATGAGAATAACACGACAGACTCGTGTGAGTTCGCTGCCCCCACAAAACGAGGGAGGGGGAGGATGTTCAAAGATTAAAAAGAGCTCGCCTGTGATTTGCTTTCAGGACGCCGTCTCCGGTGCCGAGGGCTCGCCGCGGTGGTGTTTTTTTATTTATTTATTTTTTTTATTTAAATGCACCGCCTGTCGATCATTCTGTGTGGCAGCAGCGCTGGGGGAACAGTTTTCTTGAGATCGGTTCTCGTTAGCCGAAAAATAAAAGGCAAAAGAAACTGAACCAACGTCGAGAGTCTGTCATCTCATAAAGCACTCTTCATTTTGGATTCAGTCGGCGCGAGGAGATTCACCCACCGCCGTCTATAAGCGGAGCAGCAAGTCATCGATTAAAAGCTGCTGGTTTAAGCTTATTAAACGTAAGGATTTTGCTGCTCATGATCATAAAGGAAGAGTCCTTTTGTTTAGGTTTTGGACGACAGAAGCGATCTGAGCGCTCTTTGGGCTCTGGGAACGTTTGATGAGCATTTTTCACAATTGTTTTGACATTTCATTGACTATTAGACCATTCATCTTGTGAATAATTGTTAGTTTGCAGCCCCTAAATCACTTTAACGGACAAGGCTATGATTTGTTGTGACAACGGTGTGTTCGGTGTGGCGGCAGCATCGTCTAAATGGGCTGTTGTTGTCGTCGCAGACCACCTATTATTTAAGTTTTATGGAGATGGAGACTTGTAGGGACTAAAAGCTTGAACATCTCCTCAACGCCCTTTTTTTTTTTATTGTCAATCTGTTGCTTAGTTCGATTCCCACAACTTTATGGAAGTGCAAAAGTAAATATCTCCTCATCAAATGTGTTGCTTCTACGGCGTGCACGATCGATCGATCGATTTTCGTTTTTTTTTTTATATATTTCCTGGTTCAACTCTCGTAAATGTGAGGCACTTGCATCATTTATGATAGTTAATGGAAAGTCTTTGTGTTTCGGACTGTTATGTTGGACAAGACGTCACTTTTTGCTCTGGGGCTAAATTTTTTTTGACATTTTAAAGGGTTAACGATCCATTAATCTTGAAAGCAATCAGCAGGTTTATTGATAATGAAGCCCTGCCTGGAACAGGGAGAGTCTACCTTCTTTGCTTGCGTCTCCTTTTCGTGCATTAGCCGAGGAGGACGCCTTACGCCTTACCCCCCGGGGTCTGACGCAAGTTAATTTTAGGCGAAGTTCACTCGAGGTCTTGAGAAACTGCTACTGTCAGAAATCGTGGGGCACAAGCATGTCAAGTTTTAAGCAAAAGTGGTGCAAGGAAACGAGGAAGTGAGCCCTCGAACGAAGCAGAAGTTACAACAAACTGTACCTCAGATCCTTTCATTTATGAAACCCTGTGTGTTCCCCAGTTGGTTTTAGATCCGCACACCTCGAGTTATGTGCGGGGCGATTATCCGTCATTCGTTTATGTTGATACGGTCCACATGAACACTTCTCCACCCGTCTGCGGGCTTTTATTCGTATTCGAGTCGCGTCGCGTCCCGTGTCGTGTATCCAACTTGACTGTGCCCGATTGTACACTGTGAGAAGCAGAACAATAGCAGCGAGGGGAGCTTGTGTTTTTGTGTCACACAGATATAATATAAGTGTCAGAGCATATGTGCGTGTGAGAGAGAAGACAGATCTAACAGCATGTGTGCACACGAGAGACAGCCAACACTGTGTGTGTGTGTGTGTGTGTGTGTGTGTGTGTACGTGCACCAGCCCGCAGTGTGTTTTGTTTTTTTGTTTTTTTAATCACATCTCAACTTCCTCTTCTGCCATCAGTGAAGCTTTAAAAAAGAAAAAGCTCAATACGCCCGTCCCTCCTGCTTGCAGTCACTAAACGAGAGCTTTACGTTCTGCACTTGTTACGTCGTAGTTCAGCTCTGGTCTTTTGAATAACAGTGCAGAACATAAAATTCAGCCTGAGCTCAGTTTAGGAGTCACAGCTCCTTTACGCTTTCAGTACACTTAGGAGAATAATATTTCCACGCCTTAAATTTCAACATTTAACTCAATAAAATCAAGTCTCTTTGATCTACACCCATGCAAAGGAACATCACAGCATGTTTCTGAGTATGAGTGTGGTTGCAGACACTCCCGTGTCTTTCTTCATTGCTCCACTGCTGCTATCTGAAATCAGTAGCGAGAATTCATCTCTGTGGGAATCAAACCGTTGATAAGAAACACACAGTGGCAGATGAGTCAGCGTGTTTCATGTACTTCTTTTTTTCCGTACGTGGTTGATAAATGCTCCCAAAACAAGATTGTAATGATACTGTAGGTTTTGAGGCCTCTTCCTGAAGCTATTACATACACAAGCTAGGCTAACCTGACTAGCATGTTCACAGTACACAACAACCGAAGCTCTCTGTCTGGGTAGAACGTTTGACATTATATATTTTTTTACACATGCAAAAATGACTGAATGTAACTGGACGATAAAACATGTACAGCCAACGCTCTTACATAACAAGTGCCGTGGGAAATCGTGCCCTCAACGGCGGGATAATCACACAGACATGCAAACACACACAGAGCTGTTTAAATCAGATAAGATGAAGCTAAACACAGCGACACGCTGCTCTATAATCAGATGGTAAAGCACCTACAGTTATGCTAGTGAGGCTGTGAGCTAATGAGCCAAATGCTAACATGTGCACGCCAATATGCTGACAATGACAACAAACAACATACGGACGTTTAGACGGTATGACGTTTACCATGTTAAGCATCTCAGCTTAGTGTTTTAGCATGTTAACATTTGTTAAAAGCACCGAATATAAATCCTATAGGTTCTTATGTTCAAAGCTTTAAAGGTGCAGTATGCAAAAAAAAACTGGAGCTAACATTATCAACTGAGTGTGGATAAACAACAGTGTTGACAATATGTCAAATTATGTCTATGTTAGACTCTCCTTTCTCATAAAACCACTCCGAGTTCCCAGTGTGGACTGCAAACCGCACTGCTAACCGAGCTAACTTGCTAACAGTTAGCAGCAGTTAGTAGATTAGAAAACTTTGTTGCCCCCTTATTTGTTTGGAGTATGAATTCAGGAGGTGGTCGATTCTTACATACTGCACCTCGAAGCAAGAACAGCTGATGGGAGTGTCATTAGTTTTAAAATAAGGTTAAAGGTTAAAAGTCACAAAATCAAAAGGTATTAAAATCAAAAATTGCCCCAAATTTCACATTTATCAAATAGTTGTCACTCAAGAATTAGAATGGCGACGTGGCCCTATAACAACGTCACAATATGTCAGGGTATTTCTGAGATAATGATGTTCTAGACAATAAAACAAAAACCTAAAAAATATTGAGCTCCTCTCACAGGATTTTGCCGCCCTCATACTCAACTGGGTGCCTCTGCTTGCTGCTCGTTTAATGCTTTGCCCCTTTTTGTCTTTACAGTCTTCTTGAACTTACGGTAACAAGTGATTTTATAGCTTGTGGGCCTAAAGCTGAAGTATAGCACATAAAAAGGGGAGAGAGAAATAAATCAGCGCGCTTGCTCGTAGAGATCTTTCTCTAATTGTGATTTTCCTCCGCGGTCACGAGAACGTTTAAGCCTCAAAATCGGGTAATGGGCCAGAAAAAAGGTTAAGAAAACCGACGGCAATGTGAGACGGTTAACGCTGTCTGAGCGCCGTCCCGACAGCTGCGTCGCTCACAGCTGGCCGAAGATTAAAAAAAACAAAAAACGAAGCGCGTTCTCCTCCTGCGGTTTGGAATTAGCTCTGTAAACGACGAGAGCTAAACAAGAGACTCGCAGCAGAAACATTTACATACCGAACGAATACGTTTACGACACGGCGGACCCGGACGCGCTCTCTCTCGCGCGTGTGTTGGAGAGCGTCAGATGCATGTAGGAGCTGGGAGAGATGAGAGGAAGCTAATGTGGACAAACAGCGTTAATATGCAGCGCTTATTAGAGAACAAGACGGCCGTTGATTCCAGTACAGTGCTTCTCATTATGTGTGAGCGAGAGGGAGAGAGAGGGAGGAACAGAACATGAGAGGGAGCATTGTGGGGTCAAGCATAGGCCTGGGTACAGAATATTGTATATGTGTGTGTGTGTGTGTGTGTGTGTGTGTGTGTGCGCGCTCACTGGCTCGCCACTCTGTCTCCAAGATAGTGCTGTTGGAACACAATGAAGCCCATTCAACCCCGGAGCCACCTCCTGTCTCTAGAATAGTGCTGTATCACAGCTCCTGATGGGGAACATGTACGTGTGTGTTTGAGTCTGACACACACACACACACACACACACACACCGCACATGCAAACACGCTTACAGTCACATAATCCTCAATAAAGCCGTCTTTGAATTGTCATTACGTTGATGTAATGCCGTCATGAGCAAATGTGGCGACGGGCCTTTATCGTGTAATGTCAGGGTTTTTTTTTTTTTTACGAGGGCCGTTCATCACGTCGCATGTAAAAAACTCACACGCGGGGCAATCTAATGCCTCTTAAAGCTCACCGCCGATGGATAATAACGCGTAAATACCCATTTTCACATATTAAAAAACGCAATATAGATACGGAAACATGTCCGGCTGCAGCTTTTATAGCCGTAATCTCCTGTGACAACGTGATGTACGGCTACATTGTTATCCGCGAGTGTAATATGACGCGTCGGTGCTGCTCCTCCTGAAGGAGGGCCTGCGCGGGGGAAAAGGTTTCGAGTCAACACGCAAACCCCGACACCTGACTGATAAAGCCTGAGAGTTTATAAAAAGGTTACAGCTCAGAGAGTGGACGTATCTGTGAGGAGATTGAGCTGTGAGGAGACGGGAGCGCTCGTCTTCCGCTGCAGCAGAGTCATTTGTCAGAGTCGGCAGCGTTTCTCGTACGTTCCCACCCACCAAGACTTCTTGTGTGTGTGTGTGTGTGTGTGTGTGTGAGATACAGATCAAAGTGTGGTCCGCTGCAGTGGTGCGTTTATATGCAATCATACTCTGGGAGAAAAGAGATTTCTCTAATCAGCGTTGGAATTTAATGGAATGTGCCAATAGAAAAGTAGTGGGTTCTTACTCGTGGACCGTACGTAAGCGCTCCGTAGAGGAACTCCACTTGATTATCTCCAGTTTTATGTTCCTGTATACTTCTACTTTAAGGCTTTTCAGAGGGGAAACACGACTTTATTAGAGCCATGCTGGGAGTGTCGGTCAGTCTGTTTGGTCCAGACGGTGTTATCGACACCATTGGACAGATTTCTATCATATTCTCCACACGGTCCCCTGAGAATGAATCCTGACAGCTTTGTTGATTTTTTTTTTGCACATATCCAGATTTTGCAATATGTCGGTATATAGCTCATGATCAGATTACTGCAAAATTATTGACATTCCCATCAGCCTCAGCTGAACTTTAGTTTGTTGAGCAAATGTTAGCATGCTTAATCTCTAAACCAGGATGGTAAACATTATACCAGTTAGCATTGTCATGGTCAGCATGTTCCCAGGCTGACGTTAGCATTTGGGTAAACGCAGGCACAGCCTCACAGAGCAAGGCGAAAGACACTTATTCTATACTTTACAATCTTCTTCCATCCTTTTTTTTATCAAATGCTCAGCCAACATAGTTGCATCTATACGTGGAATCAGTGGCTACATCATTAAAAACTGCTGCTTACACATGAATACAGTATATTAAAACATTTAAACATAATGGCAAAGCTTTATTTTATGGGTCTGTAATCATCATAATAATGTCCCGATGAAACCCGAGACGTTTCCTCAAAAGAACAGCGTGATGGCATTTGGTACATTTCCAGTTCGGTGCCTTAAATTAGGTGCATAAAACAAGAAATCAATCGGCAAACACACTGTGCAGTTAATTAATCAACATTACGTCAAGGAAACTTCTTGGAAAAATATGATCAGAAAATAACACACCCATACACTAAAGCCTCACCTAGAAGATAATAACACTGTTGACTGACATGTATTCACCTGACGGGCCCGTTAGTCTCAGATTTCTGTCACAAAGAGCCACGGAGAACAAAAAAAAGGGGACAAATGATGTGTTACGTGACATAATCCGCGCTTTGTCTGCCGCCTTTAACACTCGTCAGTGAGCGAACACGTACCAGTCGCCCGCGGCAACCTTTTTGTCAACGCGTACGCAAAATGGCTCACTGAAAGTATCTTATGTCACTGACAATGTACATAAAGGTGTGTAACAGTCACCTCTTATCTCACACACCTGTTTTTTTTTTTTTTTTTTAAATGTGAGCTGGCTCGTGCGTGTGACCTATATGCTCCAAAACAGACACAAAGTCCCAAACGCAGCTTATCTTTCGCGCGACCTTTCCCGCACAATCGGTCCTCCTTCCCGACACTAGCTGCGGTTCCATCGCACCTATTCAGCTCCTGCATTGTGTCGCCGCAGGTACCCGCGACAGAGATACGGTGCCGGTGGGACGGGTGTCTGCTTACACAACCTTTACACGACAATGAAGCACCAGCGGGGTGAAGCGTCAGGCAGAAAACCTTCAGAGGTCAGTATTTGACTACGAGGCGAGGTGGGCAGGAAGGTGCGCTGCTCCTTTAATTAAATTTTCATTGACTTCATCGCAGGTTCAGGTTCCAGATCGGTTCATATCCCTTTGGATGTGTTTGGGATTTGATAACATCGGGGGCCCGAAGTTACGCAACGTGTTCCTGGCTTTGTGCTTATCAAAAAAAAAATGTCGAACATGTGCTCGGTAAGACTATTCCCCCAACGTCAGTCAACAAACGTCACGCCAAAGAACACAACTGCAGCTCTGCACATTTTATTAGAGTCTCTCCTCGTTCTGTGTTTAAGAAAGCAAAGTTAAAAGCACGTAAGGCTACGTCATCTGCACTCACACCACTAAAATAAAGGCGTATCACAGGACCATTCAAACCCCAGTGGGCACGCATGGCCGGCGGAAACAGGAAGCAGAAAACACTACGGACAATCTTTTCTTCTCCAAACGTACCTGCTCACTTCGGTTTGAACTTCTCTAATATATGTTTCAGGACGCGTAACAAATCAACGAGGAACTGAACAGAATTCTTAATGAAAACGTCAATAATGTGCTTTTCCATTATTGTATTTTCGCTGTCTTTCTAAATATACAACATCTATTTTTTCTCAATGTACAAACCCACGACATCATGAAACATGTTCGCGTATGGATTAAATACACACACGTGCTCTTTAAAGTACATGAATGAAGCGTCCGTGTGCAGGACAGTTAGAGAAAAGAGGGAAGCTTGGGAGAAATACATGCTGTTTAGCAAGCGATGAATGGATTTATGTCTCGCAGGTATGAAGCTTTAGCTCCAAAACAAACTCACCTTGTGATATTTATCGACGCACCAAATCGAATTTCACATTCAACAATTCAAAGCGTTGGTCTGAGATGCAACAAAACAAATACATTTTGCACAAGGCCATGATTATATGCCAATGAGTAGATAATAAATAAATAAATAAATATACTGGTAGATTATTTTTGACATATTGTGATTGTTATATGAGTCACAGTTTTAGTGACGATGGAATAATGTTGCATTTAATTTTTGCTGAAAAATATCAATATTATGATAATGTGATATTTGCTGAGGTTTCTATCACACAAGCGTTTCCTTACATCTAGAAAATAACAAATGTAGCACCGCAATGCTTCATTTATACCGACATGTCGACACATTTCACCTAAAAACCACAGCTCCATATCACGCGGCCGTATTATATATATTATTAGTTCAGCCGGTTTTTATCAAGCCAGCAAACAACAACAACAACAACAACACTTGAGGTGACGCTGACCCAAATTTGAGAATATTTGAATCTCCACGTTGACACAGCGAGTCTTTTCATGCACCGCTCCAGAGATGCAGACGTGCGTGTTTGAGCACTGATCAAAAGTCGCCGGCAGCCAGCAGCGTCGCTTTTTAGTGCTCAACTGGAAATCGCCTCCCTGTAGCGAATCTAATCTTATCAACAGCGGAGTCGACTCAACCTCTGATCTTATGAGAGGGTGCGTTAAACCAGCAGGCCCCCCCACCAGCCCCCCCAGCTGCTCTAAACCAGGATCTCGGTGTGCGTGAGCTATTTATTTAACAAAAGGCACATGACAGCAGCGTAACGCGCACATCACACAGAAGACGATGTGTCGGGAACAAGATGATGCCACGAGGAGACCGGGAAAGTGTGATATGATGAATATTCCCTCGTCACTTCCCACCAGTCTTATTAAAATGCATCAGCATGTATTCGCCCCCCACCATGCCTGCCTCCCTCTCTCTATCACACACACACACACACACACACTCTGCAGCTCCTCCAGACTAAATCAAATCCAAGCCTCGGGTGATCACGGCGAACGGGTGAAGGGGGCTGAAATGTAACACTTCTGCGAGCTCAGGTGATGATGTGAAATTAGACAAGGCAGTAAAATGTCATAAAAATCAATTCATGGTTTCGGGCAAAAGAAATCTTTATGAATCATGCACCAAATCAAATTCTAAAACCTTTCAGAGATGATTCATTTTAATAGGAAGAACAAAAAGTCCTAAAAAAGAAAAAAAAAAGGCATCAGAATCTCTCATCGTCCGCTGGGTTTCACACGCTCCGCAGGTTTAACTGTAATTATGGGCCATGTGGTGGAAACCAGTCGGCGCAGATGAAGATAAAGAAACTGTTAATCACATTACTGACACCGCAAATTAAAAATCTCTAACAGAGGATGTTTTAATGATGTCTGAGTCGTCCGCTTCGATCCTGATCTCGCGCAGCTGAGCGGACGCGGCACTCGACCTCGTCCGAGCGCGCCGCGGGAGAAAGTGTTAACGCGTTAAGGACGTTCGTCCGGACAGGCGCAGCATTTCGAGGTGGAGGCAGCTGAACGCGGCGCCCGAAACCCGACCTTTAAAACAACACAACGCAGATTCTTTAGATTTCAGGTTCAGTGTCAGCTGACTCGTCTCGTGCAGAGCGTCGCGTCGCCCTCAACGACTCACGTGCAGCTGTAAGGAAACCAAAGCCTCGGTTTTAATCTTCACTGCGGGCCTGCGTTTACGTCGGCCGATGAAAGTATTCAAGATTGACCTACTATCGAAATAAGAGCATTAATGCGCGGGAAAGAGTGTGAATCCCAACAACACCGGGTTTCAGCTTAACTCGGCTTACGCGACTGGTATTGCGAGTCAACGTGATGATGAAAAATGTTAATATGAAAAAGGTAGAATCACAGTGATCACTGAGAGATGGATGTAGCAGCCACGAATGGGAGTCAGCCCTATGTTCCCACATTTCTAGGACATTTTCAAAATGAGGTCTTGTGTTCCTACATTTCCCTTCAATTTAAGGGTTATGGTTAGGTTTAGGGGTTAAGGAAAGGGTTAGGGTTAGGCTAACCCTAAGGAAATGTGGGAATTGTGGCTCCCCCACGAATGCAAGTAAATCTAGCATTAGCGGCTAATGCTACTTCGAACTGGCTCGTAGTTAATGAAGCTGTTTGATTTACACCACCCATTGATGTGTGATCTACCGTTTTAAAGCCACGGATTTGGCATTACATCCTCCGCCATCTTGTTTTTTTCTCAGAGCCGGATGAGAGGACGGAGCTGGGGAGGATATCCTGATTGGATCTTGTCGATCACAAGGTATCGCATGTCCCAAAGCACCAGCTACCTTATTGTTTATTCTACTTCAAATGGGAACCATAGACTCATTAGGAAACCTTTTACACAGCTCATAAATCAAGTGAGACGTAGGGTCATTTCCTCATAAGCTTACATACAGTTGGACTTCTTTCTGAAACCAGTGAGCTGGTTATTAGATAGAATGCAGGTTTACAGCTATTCCACACTGACGTCACTTTAAAGCACTCTTGGAAGAACTAAATGGAGGAAATAAGTGATTTATTTTAGTCGCGCTGTTATCATTTAAAAAATAAAGTAACACACCCTGGTTGCGGCTCTCGCGTCGGATCACGAGCTGTAGATCTCCACTGATTACCTCACTGAAACCTGGTAATGACGGAGATCGTTTACAGCTGCGACAGGCGCTATAAATACAGCATCAGTTTCTTCCTGCTATTGTTTTCAGGGACGGGTTTGACGTATGGCGGAGCGCAGCGAGTTACTCGCGCGCGTTGAGTTGATGAAGAGCGCGTCTACATACCTTCGTGGCAAAAGTGTGAGGCTAAAAGTATGAAACCGTGTGGGTCCAAAAGGACATATTTTAAGGCTCGTTAAGAGTCTACGACGGTATCGACACACTGCCCTCGTAATGCACGTCTGACCAATGGCGCAGACCCTGGAAGTGTTTGATTCACGTTAATCTAAAACCGACAGAGGCAGCAAATCCTCACATTTGCAGAGCTGCCACCGGCCAGTGTTTGGCATTTTTGCCAAACAAAGAATCAATTACCAGGTTTGTTTTCTGATCAATTATCCGAAGAGCAGACTAATCGTTCTGGCACCCACGTAATTCCGCCTTTGTCCGTGTGCGTTATGTCAGTCTTGACCCCTTTCGCAGAGTTTATTTCTGCATCTGCCCTGATGTCTCCACACCCAGGAATACAAAGCACCTCGCCGCTATCAAGGCTTTTTTTCCCTTCCCGGCTGCAGCCCGCTGCCGAGGGTGGGCACGGGTTTTCGGGGGAACGCACGCGGAATAAACAGTGTAATCAAGTGGGAGGAACTCCAGCGAGATTCAACAAGGAGAACAGATGGATGGACCACACACGCACGCACACACACGCACACACAAATTCACAGAATTATATATTAAGATCCAGAGCAGGCGAGTCATTCTGCACAGTGTAGCGCGGAGCCGAACAGAGAGGGGCTTTCCTGGGCAAACGGAGGTGAAGCAGAGTTTTTGCAGCCTCCTGAGGCTGTGTGTGTGTGTGTGTGTGTGTGTGTGTTTGCTAGGTACTGGGCCACTTTCCCAGATGAGATTCTCTGCTGCAGG
>OMLP01014877.1:0-44429 GCA_900302685.1 Spondyliosoma cantharus | reverse complement strand
GGAAGGAGGAGGAGCAGGGGGAGGAGGAGGGGGGGATCAGGGACTAAAAATGAAACTAAAACAAAAACCTCAGTTGGAATATGTGTATAGACAAGGCGAGGTCCCTGTCCTCTCTGCTCGTCTCTCTAAAGGATTGTTCGGGAATGACATACTGCTGACAGACGAGAGAGAGAAGCTGCTTCTTTAAACTTCACCTGAGTCGTCCCTTTTTCCTCCTCTGTACCCTCAACATAACCCTAAACACGGAGATTGTCTTGCATTTGCGCTCAGACCTCGACAACGCGCTTTGATTTTCAATTCGCGGTGACATCCGCGACAGCGGCACCTTTAACCTAATTTGAATTTTTGCATAAACTCTCCCCATCCCAATGTGTCAACCCATAATACTACAAAAAAAAAAAGAGATGTGGATCTCATTTCTTTGTCACTGTGTATTTCGGTATAGCAGCCTTAGATCCCGCTGGTTGCTAAGGAGCGAGTGCTCCACTGCTCTAATGGGCTGATTTGGTATTCAGCTCGATGCTGGCTCTTATTTTGGTATGCCAGACAAAGTGTTTTGATGGAGGACGATTGCAGCCGCGTCTGGAGACAGTTTGATGGTTTATGGATGAGAGCACACTCCGTGCCTTTGACTGCACAAGACAATGCACTATGTTCTCTTCTTCCCTTATCACACAATCTCACACAACACAACACACCACACTGGACAGCGTCACACAACATCAGGATCTACAACATTGCTCTAGTGTTACTACTACACAAGACTCTGCTCTACCAAGTTTTATTTTCGCTCCGTGTAACAAAACGCGCCGTTCCAAAACAGTAACAGTTTGTTTTCAAAAATTGTTGTTTTTAGAAAATGAACAGATTGGGGCTTTTTTGTTATTTGTGTGCAGCAATGGGAACAGTGGCACAGTGTCTGAGTATAGAGGCATCGTAAGAGTTGAAAGAGGACCACATTTAGGCTGTAGCGCTCAGAGTTCCCAAAGCTTGTGGGTGTTTTAATGAGTCATTTTAACTTCATTTAAAGCCAGCTGAGCAGAAAATAGATCAGTGAATGAGCCCTGGGCCAGTATGGATCTGCAACCGATTTACATCTCTGTGAGAGCCAACCCACATCCAAACAGCTGTGTGTGCGTGAGAGTGAGAGTGAATGCCTGTGTGTGTGTGTGTGTGTGTGTGTGTGTGCGCGCGCGTGCGTGCATGCGCGTGCGCGCATATCTGTCCTATGTGTCTGTCTGTGCAGGTGTGAGGTGAGTGCAGAAGGAGGATTGAATGTTTCTGCAAGCAGTATGCATACTCGTCTCTTTCATGTCCTCATCACAATAGACAAGGGCATTCCAAAGGTGAACTGGGAACTGTAGTTACAGTGTATGCGATGGGATTTGGGGTGTTGACTCTGAACTGTTTTTTTGATAAAGGGATGTGCCGTAGGCGGGAAGCGTCTGCTGTAGAGAGAACACCCAGTCCTTCTGTGGCCTCTCAGGCAGACAGTCTGCTCACTGTTCAGAGACTGATAACAGGGCACGGTAAATAAAACTCTTCAGCTCGGCTCTTTTTTGTCAAGAAGAAGGGCCGTTGCACCCTGTCTGGTGCTTTTGTTTGTCCCTGAGTTGTGTTTTTATGGCGCTTTCCTCCGCTCCATTGTGCTCCGCGCATTTGCTTCCTTGTGTTAACACCTGAAAAGCGCAAGTGTGTGACAAGCGAGGCTCTTTGGTGACTTTTGAATTGGGGCGCCTTTGTTCCTCTCTTGTTGCTCCTGCCGCCGTTCCCCTTTAAAATGCTAAATTAACTGACTTGCTCTACAATTACAAAAACACACATGTTTACTGTCTGATCAAGAAACCTTCTTATAAATTTTATTTTATCTACAGCTCCCGCAGAGGCGCTGGTGTGTGATCAGTGTGGAGCAACATTCTCTTCAGAGGATGCTCTGGAAGCCCACAGGCAAACACACACAGGTAATTTACAACCATGTGCATGCACTAACACACCCTCTACACACACACACACACACACACACACACACACACACACACACACACGTTCTGTCTAACCTGGGCAGCATGGATCGAGCTGTCGAGTAAGCCGTGACTACAGCACTTGTGATCAGGGGTCTAAACTTGCCTGTCATGCTGGCTGGGTTAAACTGTTCCTGTCATGATGCTCCATAATTTATCAACAGGGAGGTGGGAGGGCCTCTCACATATCACCCACTAATATCTCTTGGCATCCAGACCCACCGCATGCCACTTTGCCGCGGCCGTAGCTTTACAGCGCCAGCATTACAGTTTCACAGACACACTATCCTCACCTCCTGCCTGAGAGCTCCGGAGGAATTATTTACACTCACAGTCACACACACACACACACACACACTCGACAACAAGACAAACACCTTTTGTTTTTCATTAAGAAAATGTTTGTATTACAAGCTTCTTTTTGCCCACTGAGTGTCTGGCGTTAACAGTTGGCATAAGGATGAATCCAAGTATTTAAAAAAAAAAATCTCCTCAAAAGTTGTGTTTTTTTTTTTTTTTTGGGCCAAGCGGCTGCACAGACCTGGACGGTGACAAGTGATTTGCAATCTGGGCTCTTATAGATGGAACAACCTGCCAGAGGAGCTAAAGTCGTTTTTTAATCTTTTAAATCAATTTTTAATGCCCACACTCCCAGACGTCTGTATTATTAGCAGCGAAGAAGCAAACATTACTCATGTGGCACTTTTCAAAACATAAGTTACAAAGTGTGAAGAGGGAGAGGAAGAGGAAAAGGAATACGAAACACAGACAAGACCTTATATAAAACAAGGGAAAATTAAATTAAATTCATTTAAATTCAAACCTTTATATAAGGCTCGAAAATCATTGAGGTTTCCGTCATTTGCAATGATGTCCAGATGCACAAAAGTAGTTAACCGGCAAAATGTTCTTATATTTAACATGTTTTGGTTGGTTAACATTTATCTTCCTACGTGAAGTGTTTTGTATTCTTAGAATAGAATAGAATTCTTTAATGTCACTTAATATGTCAGGAACTTCCCATGAAATGACCCCCGACACCTTCTGAAATAAAGCTTCCTGATGACTAAATCAAACCTTGAAAGATTTCCAATGTCAATTATACCTCAAGGCTGGTTTATTTTTAAGTAGAGCTGAAATGATTAGTAAATAGACAGAAGATTAATCAGTAACTATTACTAATACACCACAACCCTGATCACTGACAAAGAAAACTGTGTGCATCGACAACAGTCTTACTAAGTGCTCCCATCTAGTCTATCCTTTACACAATCATGTGTTTTACAGAGTGTTGAAACTCGCCCCATCCTTGCTTGTGAAGGACTGAGTCTTTCAAGGATCCCCTCTTTCATACCCAGTCATGATCCTATCACCTGTTACCAATGAACCTGTTCACATGAGGAATGATCCAAACAAAAATCCAGAAACATGTTGCTGGCATCAAATTCAGAATAAGCACATATTCATACAAGTCTTTCAAGCTGATGAGGTATAATATTAAATATATCATCTTTGTACTGTTTTCTTTGGTTTACTTTTTTTATACCAAGATACCGAGTATGTACAGTGCTGCGTCCTGCCGCTCTTATGTCAATGTTTGCAGGTTTTCTTATCCTTCTATGGTAGGTAAATGAATATCTTTAGGGTTTTTGGACTGTTGGGTGGATCCAACACGAAACTTGCAGACTTCGCTTTGGGCTCTGGGAAATTATGATGTCACATATGTCAGACCAAACAATTAATCGATTGATAAAAATGACTATCTGCTGATTAAGCGATGATGAAAGCAGTAGTTAGTTTGCAGCTATCACTTAATGTCCTTGTGGATTAATCAGTCGATTTTTTGTCTTGATTGATCGATTAGTTGTTTGTAGGACTACACAATATTTGAAAAAAACTGACCTTGCAGTGTTTTGGTATTTCTGATTATGCTATGCTATATATAAAAAGGGTTTTTACCAGACAACCTGAATAGCTCTTTTTGGAGATAATCATTCTAGAATCATTGGGGTGATTTTGTCTTGGAGTGCATTGTTTGCATGACCCTCAGCAGCAACAAGGTCCCATCTGTCCAAGAACCCTTAAATCAGAGGAAATTATTCAATTGACCAACTTCTCTTGTGGATTAGTCATGGAAAATGTGAACCGTGCAAGTTTTCCTTTTGTATCAAGCAATAAAAAATCTGTAGCATTACATCTTTTGAGTTACTTTGCCTTAGTCTACATTGCGATGTCAATGCTGAAACAAGATAAAGTGCATCCCTGGTTGTTTACTCAATAAAATGGTGAAAAACATTGTCCAGTGTTTCCCAAAGCCCAAGATGACACCCTCAACTGTTATGTTAATGTGAAAAGATATTCTTTTTGCTATCATAGAGGGGTAAAGAAAACATAAAATACTCACATTTAAAAGGGGCACTATTGTAATATGTACAATATTAATGAGGTAACAATACAATATCAGAAATATTTATTTTTTCATAAGTGAATAAACAAGCTGTTCTCAGAGGACATAAAGTTCCCAGAACACTGTTTGAAGCTAGAAAGGTGGCAGGGTCCACCACATAAAAACAAAGTAAAACAGATTGAAATTGTGTTGTCTTTTAAAGTCAGTTTGTTTATTCAGTCATTAGAACAAAGCGAGTTTGTTTATTTAGTTTGTTTAGGCATCAAAAAATCCATCAATGAAGATCTATGTCTTCTGATTAAAATGTCTTCTCTAAAACTACAGACTGCACCTTTAAGAGGCTGGAGTCTTTTGACTTCTTTAAAAATTACTCAAACCGATTAACATCAAAATAGTGGTTGTTTCATGTAACAGTTGACAACTAATCATTTAATTGCTGCAGTTCTAGTTGCAGCATTTTTAGAGTGGACAAACCTATGACCTAGTTTTCAACTTCATCATAATAATAATAATCTAAATATAAACATCAACATGATTATAGTAGTCCTGTATTATAACAGCTACTTTAACTCATTTGAATCTAGTTTATTGCTATTGATTAAATCATTATTGACTACCTTTAAAGCCATTATAAGCATGTGGTGTAATGAAATGCCACTTTTCTCTGGAATATTACCCCATTAGCTTGAAGTGAGAAAGCTTTCACAGCACGTGTTGGACTCAAACCTCTCCAGCTGTGGAAAAAAAAGCCGTATTGTTGTCAGACGGTACATATGCCTGACAGTGTCCGAATCCACACCTTTTCTGCTACTGTCAGAGAAAGGTGATAACCCTCTCAGGGAGCATTGGCATGTAACTGTAACTCCAGGTGGCACACACAGTATGAATACTTAATGGATGTGGACATGGAGGGGTGTTAACGATGCCCAGAAGTTTCTACCCTCATCTCCCGAGTTGTAAACACCCGGAGCTCGGTTTCAAGCTTGGCAGTGTATCCAGAGCAGGCTACAGGAGGGCATTACTCTCTCATTTTGTCGTGATCTCAGCGCACTCTGCTGTGACGCATGACCCTTTTTTACTGACACTTATGGCAGCTCTCTCCGCCGACATGAGCCACAGGTAATTTAATCAGCGGCGTTGAGGTTATGCAGGGGAAAAAAACCTTGCTCCCCGACTCGATGCAAAGATTTACAACCTGCGTATTTAATTCCCCTAAAAAACACAAGATTCGTTCAGCGCTTTAGTGCCGATTGCGCAGCTCGGCTTTAATTTGCCATGTGGCATAACCAGTGAGCCAAATGAGTTTCCTCTTAGCAGATTAACACTTGTCAGACCTCAGCAGCTGCAACACTGCTGTCCACCTACTCTGGAGGGCAAATAATACTACTTTTGGGGGACCTTGCTCTGGAGCAATTTGGCAACACTGACTACAGTTAAAGTCTCTTTAAGCGTTTTGATATGTCAGAGGTGAACGGCCGTGGGTTGCTGGAGTTAGAGATCAAAGAGGGGGGCGTTGGGGGAGGGAGGTTAGGGGCGGAGTGGACTGTGGGAAGAGAGGGGGGTAGGGGGTATGTGAGGACTTCCTGAGGGCAAGAGGATTGCTGCTGGTGTTGGATGCCAGGACTGAGAGGAAAACAACATCATGTGCTGCTGTTTACTCCTCACCACAGCACTGTCATAGTCTCCTCTGACCTACTTGTCAGAGCCCAAAATAAAAGAATGGATCTGTCTCCGAATTGCTCTCACAACAAAGGGGTTTGTTTCATCAGAGCAAGTCAAGGCTCTGGGGCACCGAGCTCTCAATTTTGGAAAACCCAAGACTATAGCTTATCTCCAGCACGCACAGAAATCGACTGTATATGCTTCAAACCATGCTGGCCGACCATTTTGCCACCTTGCCTTCAAGGCAAAGGCCGTAAGAGTGCTGCCTTTGTGTACTCACAGCAGCTGCACTGCTGCTGTTTCCACACATTACAGGCTGCTTCATCAAGTGAATAATATTACCTTCTGTCTGAGCCCTAATTAAACAGTCCTTTAGTCCATTCAGATACAGCTCGGGTTTTATAATGCAGCCCTCTTAATGCAGACCTTTTAGCTCGCCTAATTGCGTGTCCGTCATACTGCACCCTCTTGTTAATACCCAGTTGTAATTCATACAAGCCTTAAACTGAGTTGAACTGTGCTCTCTTTGGCCATTGTGCCCCCGGTATTTATTTGCACTGACTGCCACGATACACAAAAGCCCCTGGTTGCCATGTCATTTCAAGTAGCATGAAATACAGTAGATAAAGAATAATATTGTAAACATTCTAGGAATCGAGGCGAATGAAACGGCGCGTGACCTCAATGAACCGATCCATGGAATGGTGGTTAAACATGAGCAACGTATCTCTTGTTGCATTAATTATTAAGTCGGTTGTTCTTCACTCGGGTAGATTAGCAGTCTACTGATGAACGCCCGGGGTTGTTTAAGGTACTGTAGTGTTTGTGTGTGTGTGCGCGCGCTTCTGGATTCGCCACATCTACAGGGAGCCGCTGTCTGCATGAACACTTACAGTAGCATGAATGCACCGGGTCATGTGAGGTCCAGCACGTAATGTAGCTTGCACGGCTGTGTATGTTTAACTGAGTCATATCACAGCGCCTGCAGACAGGGTGCACACTGTATACACGCTGAGCCGTCAGACACGGTTTCTACTATAAGCTGGTAGATATGATGTAATGTCACAAATTGTTACATTTGTAAGCTGTAGCTGTTAAAAGTTGTATTAAAATACAGCCAATACTTCACAAATACAGTTAAAATTACAGTTAAAATGATTTGTTTTGTTTCAGCAGATATAAAAGGCAAATTATCCACTAATCAATCAGTTTAATTGTCAGGCTCTGGACGCTGAAGTTAAGATTAACACAGGAGAAATTATACAGATTTGCGGTCGTCACTGAATACAATCTCTTGTTCAATTTGCAGTGGGTTTACTCCCAGATTCTCAGGGTGGGAAAACTTTTGTTTGCCGCTTGAAAAGAAACAGGCTGCGCTTATTTGTGAATGAAGGGATTAGCTTGAACACTTCACCCCAACAAGGACCATGATCCTATCTGGTTGCCTAGACACATGGTTTTGTTTCTTAGGCAGCGTGAGAGCGTGGCTGGCTCCCACCTCGCTTGGACTGAATAAGTGGCAGATGTATGAAGGCAGACCATGTTAAATCACATGAGCATACACATGGTTTTAGTGGAGATATGCTGAAATAGCATAACCACCTCAAACCATCCTGAATCACCGGCCTAATTATGCATTAGACAAGCAGCTCAGTGACATAATGCGCACAGTAAATGTTTATATTTTCTGCCTCATAGCAGAAATCTCTTGAAAGTAAATCATTATTCCCACTGTTAACGGCTCCCTCCCACTAAACACAATGCGCAGTCAACTCTCCGGCCTTTGAGGAATACCATTGATTACATGGTATTTACCCCATTGAGGACCAAGGGTCAGGGGTCATCCTGTGCCTTAAAACCCAAATCCCAGGCCCATTGTCTGGTTAAGGGTGAGAAAGCAGGGGGCAATGACAGCCAACTTTAGGGCTTATTCTCTCATAAAGAAGCTCCTCTGCACTTATTACCAAAGCTTACTGGAAAACTCTACAACTGCAAATCCTTTTTGTTTGAAAAGTTAACAGAGCGCAGCGAGGCGAAATGCCACCACTAACACACACAAACACTTCCCTGCCTCCGAAGGTTTTTTGTTTACACTTCAAGATATTATTTGTTATTTTTGTTTTTCCGCGTCGGCTGCGCGGAATAAAACCCCCGGAAAAAAAAAAAATGACTGCTGAGCTGTTGTCACCGTGTGTCAACCTGAGATCAAGAGTGAGATTCTTGTGACAGAATATTTGTCATATTTCTTTACTCAAGTTTCAGTATTGTTGGTGACAGAGGGATCAGGGCCTACATCTGCAAGAGTGCGCAAGTGTGTTGGGGAGTAAGGCTTCTTCTGCCTCCACAAAGAAGCCGGGATGTTAAAACTTTTAGAGCAGACGGAACAAAGTACGCAGGCTGCATCGAAACAAGCATTTACAATATATGATATTTAATAAAGCGAGAGTGGAGAGTGGGCTGATTAAAGTAGCTCTGAAGTGTCTACAAGGTGGATAATATGTTATTCATTTGGTTGAGGGCTCTGCTCGGCTTCGCCTGCAGCTAAACTAACCTGGACACATTGGAACAGAAAGCACTCCCCCTGCTGGCCGCGGCGGATAATACCAGAGATAAAGTGGATCAAGGCAGAACATCACAGGTCATGCAGAAACTGCATTTTGTGCTTCTGAAATGTCTTTGGATAGATCATTATCCCAACTCCACTGTTGCATACTGGCCTTAGTGAGGTATGACTCAGGCAGAAAGTGAAGCTGGTCAGACAGTGAAAGGATTTCCTGTATGGTCAGCGGATAAGGGGAGTGGGGAGGGCGCAGAGGCGTTGAGAATGCAGCTTCTTTTGTCTTCAACTAAAATATTGTGATCCGTGGGTGAGAAAGGGCCTTGGTCATTAGGCGACAGCATAAAGACAGGGATTGTAGGAGTTGCGTGAGGAGCCTATGACTAATGGGCTTGGTCAATGAGGGCCTGGACCTCTTTGTGTGCCCTTTATACAAAGGTCCACAGGCTAAAGCCCCTGAACAGGTGCAGTTCATTCCAGCGGATCGCCTCCCTGCAGGATTATTAAGATCAAGGAATGTCTTTCATCCTGTCTTCTTTCCGTTAATGATTACGAATGATCAGCTCTATTAGTGCCATTGAACAAAAATTGTCAAAACTAGGCTCCAAAAGAAGCGCCATCATTTTCGAAGAAGCTTTGTCATTTTATGCCAAATTGTACATATCCGTGAAATGCGAGGTCCAAAAAGGCGTCTTGCATTGTTTGAGTAAACAGTGATACGTGGATTAGTAAACAATACGCAGTGAATGTTTCTGATTTATCCCCGAAAATGTGAATTTGCCTGGTTTGTTTCTTTTTCCCTCCACTTTGAACAGGCTTGTCTGTTAACTTGATAGAACCTAAAGCGAGTGTCTGACACTCTTCCCTCTTAGTATGAGTGTGCTGTATCCCTTTCCCTGCGTTAATTCCAATTTAATTGCCAGTTGCCTCAAGGCACTTCAATAACAGTAACAAATGATTTGATTTAGTGGACCTCATCAGACTGCATTTTAAATGCGACACAGCAACCCCACTTGAATTCCAATGAAGTGCTGGCACAGTCCTCTGTTTACTAATGATCCTCCGCTGGAGATGTCTGATTGAATCTGAGTCAGGAGCAATGGGACCTGCTAGCATTGTAAATGATCTGCAACCTGAGCAGACAGAGAAATAAGGACCTCATAATCTCACATTAAAGCCTCACTCTCCAGGACATGCACGTTATTTCCAATGCAGCTGATTAACCAGCCCCTCAGTCTTACCACACATATGAATTTGCATCGGTCTGAATGCCAGAACGGATTTGAGTGCTGGCGTACACAGCCTGTAGATCAAGTGTTGACTGTATGACAGCCAATGGATCTTCTTCACATAGCCATTTTGACTGGAGCTACCCTGCCAGCGTCTCCCTATCTGTATTCCTCTCCACACTCCGTGCAACAGGAAAGCAGCCCCAAAGAGATGCCAGGTCACACACAGGATTAAACTGGATTGTGTTTTTTCCTGCAGTCCTGCCTTTAATGGCTTGATATCACTACTTAACATTCTGCACAGAGCGCATAGTGTAGGCATCATTTAGGGTGGAGCTACTATCAGCCGCTCTTTGAGCACAGAGACAGAGGACTTCACAGGCTGGAGCTGACTCCTGATGGGGAATGAAGAGAATAATTACACATCTAACACACCAGGAAGGAGCCATTGATTGTGTGATTGGCATGCTGTGCATTGTGTGGGAAATTCTTAAAGAAAACAATGACTTTCATGGTTTAAAATAGAACGTATAAAGACTCACAGTTGAAAGTGCCTCTGGGCTTTTAGGGGAGTTAGTTTAGGTAGAGGCACTTGCTCTTTGAAAGAAGCTTTTCCCTCAGAGGACTCACACAAAGTTGAAGTGACCCAGTTTCCCCACTTAAGGCCCTGTCTGTGTATGGTACTGAAATAACTGTGTCTGTGTCTTGTGCGTTCTCCAGGGACTGACATGGCGGTGTTCTGTCTGCTGTGTGCAAAGCGCTTCCAGACCCAGAAGGCCCTGCAGCAGCACATGGAGGTCCACGCAGGCATGCACAGCTACATCTGTAGCCACTGCGAGCGCCCCTTCCCCAGCCACACCACCCTCAAAAGACACTTGCGCTCGCACACGGGTAAGAAACGGATTGATTCGCGGCATCACGGTTATCTGTGGTGTTATCGCCTGTCATGAAACATAAACATGTGGCGTTAAACACGTGTGGTGGAACGAGACAAAGACGGCCGTATTTATTTTCGTATGTGGGTTAATTTCCTTAGGTTACTGGCTTTAAGGTTTTAGTCAATTTGCATGCATCCTCTCCTAGCCTCCTTTTCCCGTTCTCTATAAGATGACTCACCTCTCTGATGACAGCACTGTACCGTTATGGCCGGTGCATATTTTGGGCAATTTCATCCTGTTTATATTTTGGGTTCTTAGACAGCCTTTGGGCTTCTGCAATTCACGGCTGTCAGTTCTAGTGTGGTTCACCCAAAATGATAGAGGAAACCCAAATAAATATTGAAGGAAAAGCAAATGGAAATGACTTGTCTGTGTGTTCTACCGAGGGTGAGTCTTGGTGCCGCAGGAGACGGAGAGATATTTACTGAAAAGATGTCCCCCTTTCTTCTTTTACCTTAAATAACACTCCCAGCTGTCACGACGGCTTGATGTCTAGACAGGAGAAATACATAATTGATGTGAAGAGACAGAAGTGAAGGGAGTTTTGGCCATGGCAGCGTATCTTGTTTGTATGCCATTCTGCTTGGAAGTAACATTTTGTAAATGTCATCTGCTCCACAGTGGGGTGGGGGATTGGGGAGAATCGGCCTGTAATGAGGAGAGCAATGTATCCTCTGACTTGGCTGTTGCTGTGGACACTGAGATAATGAGGCACATAGGTCATTGGAGATGAGTCAAATCCTCAGCCTAGGAGAGAAATAGATTAACTACAGTATAGAGAACAGAGCAGCACATGCCTGAAGGGCTTTTATTAGCTATTAGCAGACAGCCAAGAGGAGTGTCCTCGTGTCATAACATTAGCAACGTCTGAAAGCACATTATTTCCCCCGCTTGATATGCATGTGCAGAAAACAGCTCTGTGACTGTTTGACCTATGCAGCTACATATGCACCATACCATGTCGTGCCAAGGATAGAGTTAGCCTTTGACGCGATCTCACGATAATGGGCTGCTGCTGCTGTGTGTTGGTGTTGTGGCTGCCGCCGCTGTTGTGACACAACTGTGTTTTCAGGCGATCACCCGTTTGAGTGCGAATTCTGCGGGAGCTGTTTCAGAGACGACGGCACGCTGAGGGGCCATAAACGCATCCACACAGGAGAGAAGCCTTACGAGTGCAACGGCTGCGGGAAGAGGTTCAGCCTCAAACACCAGCTAGAAACACACTACCGTGTACATACAGGTGAGAGCTCCGAGACGTTAAATATCTCCCAGTGAAGCTGCTTTTTACTGCTGTTTGAGAATGCTTGAAAACCAGAGTGCCAAGCTTTTTTGGAACTATATATTTAGGACCTGTTTTTAAAGATTTACATCATCAGTCGGAACAAATTCACTTGAAGCTAAGTGCCACAGACAGGGCAGGGAACTCAGAAAATACTGAGAGTCGGACTAATGCATTTCTGACTTTGGACTTTTTAGGAGACTTTTGTGTGTCCTAGAAAAAATCTATAATTTTTTAGAGTATAAAAACTGCTTTTACGATAAAGGACATTAATCCAAACCATTTAATTTTGGTAGTTTAGCTGCTTTTAAAACCATTTAATGAAAGAGAAAAGTGCTTTTATATTTAATCACTTTATATCCAAGCCAAGCTTTTGGGGGAATTCAACACATGAAGAATGGTGTCGGATGTCTAAGACACAACGTACTCCCACAGAACCAAACATCAAAATAAAAAGCAGGCAACTTGCTGTGCACTGTCAGAAGCGTGTGGGAGCACAGAGGCTGACCACTCTGCTGCTGTTAAAAATATTTTGGGGTATGAAATCCCAAAAACCTGCTTTGTGATGTATCTTGGGAACACTGAGAGAATATTTTTCTGCTTGACTAAAGTTTTGCTCACAACAAGAAGGAAAGACGCTACCAGGAATTAAGCATATTGTATTTTAAAAAGGAGTTCATAACTTGCAGTTAATGCACACCTGAGGGTAAGAGAGGCTGAGATGTAGTGAGCAGAGATGGATGATTCATATTCAACAGCTTTAATAAGATTTGTTGTGTTAAAACGTGCAGACTTTTTCCCTCTTCTTTTTCTTCTGCTGCTGAAATTTCACAAATAACGATAAATAGCGGACAATATAAATTTCCCCAATATCAGGCCGATAATTTATTGGTCCAATATATATCATGCATCCCTACAAGAAAATATTCCAAAAGTGGCTGGAAATTGTTGGAGGATCTGTGGAGAACCCCCGAAAATACTACACTGAATACATTCGTAAATTAAAAATGTGTATGTATATTGAATTATTTTCATACACCTAATTATTTAATCATTTGTTCAATTTTTTTAATTTTTTTTGTTTCGCTTCCTGTATTATTGAAAATAATAATTATTATTATTATTAAAGCCCAACCAATACATCCAATGGTCGATATTATCAGCCTATCACAGATATAGAAGTATCTGCATGAGATGAATTGTTGTTGTATTTTTTTATGAAATCATAATGCAGAAAAAGATACTTGAAATCATTTATATTTATTTAATTTCCACTTCCAATTTGCCCTAATGTCACAAAGTTTATTGTTGAAACTGTAAAATATCCTCAAATGTCTGAATTTTTGAGGGATCATTGCAAAAAATATTCTGGACGATATATCGATATTGAATTTGTTTACTTCCTGATATCTGTATCTGCCTCAAAAATAGAGTATTGGTCTGGCTCTTATTATAATTATGATTATTATAATAATTACTATTATTATTGGCGATGATGATGTGTTTCTCTGTTTATGTCGGTGTGAAAAATCCCTCACTAAAGAACCATCGAATGAAATCATAGAAATACATTTTATTTCAGGTTAGATTTTTACCGACTGCTATCTGACTCCTCGCTGAGGTCAGAGACAAACTGCTGTCGTATTCGCGGTGGATGACGCTCACTGGACAATATCTAATATCGAACTGAAGGCAAACCGATATAGGTCTAATCCTGCAGCGCAAACAGACAGGCAACACACAATACGACAGTGGACAGTACAGTGGACTGAAGTAGAGGTGAATCCCGTTTCACCTGGCAGGCCTCTGACTCCGGGTCTACAAGGTTAATGCTCTGTTGTTGAATTTTTCAGGTGAGAAGCCATTCGAGTGTAAGCTGTGTCACCAACGGTCCAGAGACTACTCGGCTATGATCAAGCACCTGCGCACTCACAACGGAGCCTCTCCGTACCAGTGCACCATCTGCCAGGACTTCTGCCCGAGCCTGGCCGCCATGCAGAAGCACATGAAGGGCCACAAACCGGAGGACGTGCCGGCGGACTGGAGGATAGAAAAGACTTACCTGTACGTCTGTTACGTCTGAGCAGGACTTGGACCCAATGCACAGTCTCTCTCACACACACACACACACACACGTTGTCAGTGTCGGGTGAAGACCTCGTAACTCCTGTGTTGCTGTTTTTTCATGCTGAAAGATTACATGTTTTATCTAGGTTTAAAAAAAACCCAAAAAAGACTCTTTTTTGGATAGACTGAAAAGTGCATTGTGGGAAGTTGTCATTCTAGGAGATACAAGGTTTTTACCTGACAGCGGAGACATGCAAGCACGAATACAAAATGTGTGTACACGCTACACTAGGGCTGCTACTAATGATTAATTTCATTGTCAAATTAGATTATTTTTTACTACTTTAGTGATGAATCTGAAAAATGTCAGAGAATCGTCACATTTTGGTGACTGCAAACAACTCGTTCTGTCAGACCAACAGTCCAAAGAGATTCAGTTTATAATGATGTGAAACAGAGAAAAAGCAGCAAATTCTCATATTCTCAGAAGCAGGAAAACTGAAAACGATCAGTAATTCACCCCGAAATTGACTCAAACGTTTAAACTGATGATACAAATTGTCGACATCTCCTCTCCTGGTGACTTATCGTTTCAGCCCTAGTGCACACAAACGTACACACACACACAGTTTTGATAATAACTGTATCTCTAATGGATCCACTGTGGTTAAAAAAAACGATGCCACAATGGCTGCGACTGCTGACCTGTATGTGTAGCAGGAGCTTGTTTTTCTTTTTTTGTCTGATCGCTAAAAACCATCAGGCAAAACCTGAGTCATCTTCTATGATTGTGCCGTAGATGTTGAAAATAATTCCACGAAGGCTTGATTTGGCTGAACCTTGCAACACTTTTCTCTCCTGAATTCCTGTGACTTTCTCAGTTTTATTTTCTGCTGTTGGATTTTTATTTTGGAGTTGTTTATTTTCTGCATGTTTTACTTGAATGGCTGCCACGTTTTGACCTCATAAGCTTGATCTCTTTAATTGCCTTGTCTTTCTTTGCAGTGGGTGTTATTGTTTTTTGTTTTTTTTTCGAGATAGCTGGCTTACAATTTGAGTTTCTCTCTCGCAATGTAATAGGTTTTTTGCTATTTATATGTTGTTTATTTGTTACCAAATATGTGCTGGTTTTCATCACACAGTCGGCGTCTCTTGGGATGATTTTTTTTCTAGTAGAGCAAGCTCTACCTCTCATCACTTTTCAACCGTTTGTTTTAGACCTACTGCAAATTATTCACCTGTCAGTAGTTTTAATTTTCTAACAAATACACCCTGATTTAAATGGTCAAACAGTGTGTAAAAAAAAAAAAAGGCCTCAACATGGCTTTTATGTGTAGTTTTTTATCATTAACTATATATAGATGTCTTATAAAAATCACAGAATCAGAATTTTCTAGGAGGAAAACTGAAGAAAAGATTGAAAAGATGTTGTTTTGTTTTTTTTTTGTTGTTTTTTACAAAAACCTGAAAAAGAAAATTCTGACATTGAATCACTATGAGCAGGTTATTTGTCAGTTATAGTGTAGCTGTAATGTACAAACTGTCATGTATGTTATTCCCTTATGTGAGCCTAACACGGGCCTTATAGATTTAAAAACATGTTGTATTTTTGTATTACAGTAATTTGCTATCTGTTTACATTTGGTATGATTTGAGAAAAAAAAGACATCTTAATGTGTGTGTTTTATAAGTCTCTGATTTGATTAAGATCCCTCCCTTGTGCCTCTTTTATAAGTAGAGCATCGATGTGCTTGAGTACATGGGTCTGTGCTATTTGGTAGCTGTTTCTGGGTGTTTGTTTATTGTTACTTAATTAAAGATAGACTGCCATGTAGATCCACTTTGTCTGAACATTGCAACTGGAAGCAACATACTGTGATAGTGGCTGATCCTCTGAGACAAGCGTGTACTTTTACATCAAAAAAAAAAGAAAAAAACATTTGCTTGGAACTTGTATCCAATTGTTCCCTTCAAAGTGACAACGGGCTGAGGTCTCTGGATGAAAAAAAAACAGTGTGTATAGCAAAACTTGGCGTCTGTGGGCATTTTACCAATGCCTTCTTAAGTAGCCAACAACACTCAGTGCCATGAGAACACACATTCACTGTATCTATTCTACATGAACATGCACTATAACTGGATTTCCTCGGTGGACCAAAAGAAATAGAGCACTTTTGTTTGAAAAGGGGTTTTTTCTTTGATCTTTCTATGTTGTGATAATGCAGATGTCCTTTTATTTGATGTGTCCTAGAAGGATGTGATTAGCATTGTTTAGATTATGTCAATGTCTGTCTACCTCAGGGCCAGATCAAAGCTTGACCTGGTATCCAATCAGGGTTGTTCTTCTTGCCATGTGTGCAGTAAAAATCCCTCTTCATTACAGCTTTGTAACACAGTGTGTGAAAGTGTTTTTTCTCAGTGTGGATTCAGGCACAACTCTGTATGCGTCAGTGTTCGGTGGCATGGTTAAAAAAAGAAATAAAACAAGTTACTATTTTATGCATCTCGTCTCTTTTGCCTCCTGCTTCCGCCATCTGCATTCAGTAGCGAGACTCTGTGTGACGGTGCGTCCCGACCTTTCCCGTCCCCTTCAGCCGCTTGCTGATGAGCTCACCCCTTCTTTGACACCCATTATGTTCCAAATGTGTTTGTCTGAATTGATTTTAAACCGGATGTTATTTAACACAATTCATTCTATAAAAGTGGATAATGTTGGACTATTTCTTCATTCAACTGAACACTTAAATCAGGTTTTCGTTCATAGCCAACTTATACCACTGTGACTGGCAGCTGCTGGGCCTTTCAACCATTACCCATAGCTATTTTGACCGTTTAGCCTTTGCTTTTAGCTATTTTGACAAAAAAACAAAAACAAACACCTGATGAAGACCTTCAACTGTTTACCTTTAGCTAACAATTTCAGTAACTTAGGCTTTCAACTGTTGTTCACTACTTTTAGATATCTATTTCAACTGACATCTATTACTTCAAGCCTACGTTAAGCTAATTATATCAAACAGTTTATCTCTTAGCCTACTTTAAGCTAATATTTGAACAGTTTATCCATTAGCCTTCTTTACGCAAACTATTTCAACAGTTTATCTATTAGCCTACTTTTAGCTAATAATTCAACAGTTTATCTATTAGCCTACTTTTAGCTAATAATTCAACAGTTTATCTATTAGCTTACCTTTAGCGAGCTATTTCAACTGTTAATGTTAGCCATTTTTAAACTAACTGTTCAGGCTATCCTGTTGTTTGCCAATTTCTTTTCATGCTAAATCAATCACACACTGGGTGTCAAATGACTATATGGGTATTTTTACGCATATAAATTACCCCCAGGGTATATGTATCCCTTGGGTATCACTGGTGTATGGAAGCTCCTCTCTACAGCCTCTGTGGTCCCATTTCCAACTCAACGTTTCACTTTTATAGCACTGCTGGACAAAGACAATGCTGCTGATCTCTCTTAACAGTTTATTGGCTCCTGCCACAGACCTTCACAGTCTCAAGCTGTTTATAGAGTTTATGTGTCATCTGGACTACTTGCAAACAGCTGGAGTCACTCCAGGCTCTGCGGTGACCTCTGATGGCACTCTGCCAGAGCCACAGCTGGCCTGTGTTTTATCCCAGATGTGAGAGGAGGTAAGAATCAGTACATCAGGTTTACCACTGCTCCCTGCTCAGCACAGTGAAAGTAAGACTCAGACGTAATTACACGTAGGCCTACTGCCAACACTGTGCACAGTACTGTATCTATTTTTTATCATAGGTTTAATGTTTGCCAAATGCCTTTGGGATTTAACAGGTTATAGTGCTAGAGCAGTGTTTGCTGTTTATTTCCTTTCATATCTTCCTCGTTTAACAATTAAGTGTCTCTGAGTACACTTGTGTAATTTATTTTTCTGGCTATATGACTTAAACCCCATCAGCTATATTCTATCCTGCAAAGTTTACAATTTCTCCCTTCAGTGATCTGATAATGATACAGAATTCCACTGTGTGAGTTTGGGACCCCCAAGTGGTCACCATGTTTGTCTGAGAGGCTGCAAGATGACTAACAAGAAAAGTTTCAGACATTTTAAGATCAAACACTGTCACCAGCTCATATTCTGCTCTGCTGTGACTCATAATTGTGAATCTCATACAAAGAAAAAAAAAATCTGTTTTGTCAAATAATAGATGTGAAATATAGATATGTCTTCAAAAGTGGCACAAATGTCCACTTGGACTCAAGGATTAAGTTACTGGAGTTTGTTGGTCAAAGGTCAAAGACTGTAAGCTCGTGGCATCCAATGTTCCAATCTTGTGAACACTAAATCTGATTTCTGCTACATAAATGTACATATATGCTGTTGTTTTTCTGGTGATATATTAGATATTTTAACCTCCTTGGATCTCTGAAATGACACCTATTAAACAACCTGATGAAACAGGAAGGTAAATCACAATTTTTTGCAGGCTCACAACTTACAGACACAGATCCATGACAAAGGTTTGCAATTAGATTTGCTTTGTTTTTAAAAGTCACAACCCAAAAAGGTTAAGAAAGCTCAGTAAGATAAACTACGTTTAATGCCGTACCAGCAGATGACCGAGCAGCTTCTTTCACTCGGGCTGTGAGGCTCCTCGATTCCTCCTCAGCACTCCACCATAAGAGGGAGTTTTATTTAATGACATGGTGAAAAAGATTAAGAACAACCACAAAAACTATTCAGAAACAGCCAGACCCCACATCAGCCTTCGCCGATGGTCTCGTTTGCTTATGTAAGTCATATTGAGGCGTCAGTATTAAACTGAGACGGTTTCATAACCAGTTAAATGTTCCCTGCCGTGCGTTAAAGCAATAAGAGGAGGAAGATGGAGGGCGCCAAACTCAAAACCACCAAACTTGTTGGCAGGGGAAAATACATAAGGCATCATTCACAACAACCATCTTCAAAGTTGCATCTTAGATCTTAGATCATCATCATCTTAGATATGAGATGAGAAATATGAATATTTTAATTGGTCTTAATACTTATTTTCTGCAGGATCGATGCACCAGTAACCAGCTGCCCCTTCTTGCTCTCTTCTTTTACAAACATTTTACATGCTTGATCTAAAGAGACAAAAACTAATTTAAAAGAAATTTGATATTGAATGTTTACAACAGTCTTTCTGTTGTTCTCTGCTACTAGCCAAGAAAATAAGTTTGTTGTGTTTATCCTTAAATCAAAATCTAACTTTTTTTATTTTAAATCTCAGTCATTTTTTTCTTGTGGTATCAGCTGAATCTCTTTATTCTATTCAAATCCATCATTCTAATTTACTTAATTACCTAATGTTCAATTAACCATTTACAAGGTTAGGGTAGACCCAGTGTCATATGTTGTGTGATCACTGACCTCCTAAACAGAGCAGATGGGGGTTGTGTGCCTTGCTCAAGGGGCATTTAAGAAAGTCAACAGCAGTTGTAAAAAGTCTGTTAAAAATCTTTCATGTATTTCTCATGGATCCAACCATCTGCTGCTTTTCTTAAGCTTTCACTTTCCTTCATGAAGAAATTAATTAAGCTTTGCAAGCAAATGTGTAATTTTGACTTGGCCAAAGAATGACAACCACCTCCGTGACCCCTCCACCTCTGATCTCCAACCCCTCCGTCAGTGCACGACCGTGCTCAGCGGAGGAGCAGATTGAGTGGGAGCCTGTGTTAATGTAATCTCCTCTGTTTAATTAGAGTGAGCGTGGTGGGCAGCTAAAGCAAACCACATTACCCACCATCTGTCCGGGAGCAGCTCTGCTCTTACCCACCCTCGCTATCATTAGCCTCTACAAGACAAGACACAAACACATACATGACAGCTATTTATTCATCCTGCCACTTTCAATACAGACACAACTGCATACAATTTAGTGGCTGTGATGGGGCCACACTCGGCGCTCCGACCTGTCACCAATGTATTGCTGTCTAACTGCAATATGCTGCACACTGTCAAATTTTAAAAGCCAGGAATTGTCACACAGGTGCTCTTAAAAAAACAAACAAAAAAAAAAAACTGCCTGGGTGTTTTTCTGCTCCATTTTCCCTCACCTGTGACCTCCGACAGTGACTACAACACATCCAAGGTAATGGAAAAAAGGGAAACAGCCACATGAGCAATAATAATATAATCATAATAATAATAATAATCGACATTTCATATCTCAGAACTCTAGATTAATACGGTATTGCTGATTATTTGCACAAATATCTAGCTTTTACTTGGACTTAACTGCATGTGTATCCTCAGCTGATCTTAAAAAAATGGAGCTCTCCATTTCCGCCACAAGAGGGCAGTATGCTACCACGGCTAGCATCCAGCCCAGACTGCAGGCAGGGAGGCAGGCAGGGCTCAAGCACAGAGGATTTACTGCTCCACAGAAAGCTGAGCCCACTGGCAGCCAGCAGAGCAACACAATTATTGAGGCACAGAGGGGAGAGAGAGCCTGCCTGGCAGTGTGTGTGTGTGTGTGTGCGTGCGTGTGTGTGTTTAGATAGACGGGGGTGCAGATTATCGGTTTCTGTCCTCACCCTGTGCTGTATCCCGACCTGGACAGTTTACAGTAGGCTTTACTTCTTCGACACATGATGGTGTCATGACACCACACACATGCAGAGCCAACAGCCCCTGCCGAGCTTTTGGCTGAGGTCCCATCACTCATTTTTTGATCATATAGATTTGAGGTGAAGGATATTCACATGGCTTCTAGATAAAGAAAAATAAGCATGTCATCAACAGCCATATGGTTTGTCTGTGGCTGGAGGATTAAATCTGAACAGAAGGACATGAGACATATATTTTTAGATTCAGTGTGACTCGCACTGTCCGAGGAGATCATCATCACACTCATGTTGAATTTCACAGCGAATAAACATCCGCTGATCTTACACGCGCTCCTTCAAACTTCAGAGCTTGCCTGAAAAACCGGGTCTGATGTGAACAGGGACTGCTAACAGCTAATTCGGCTTATTTATGCAACAGTGCTAATATGCCAACATGTAAGGAAATTTAGTGGGCTGAAGTTGTAGCCCACAGCAGAAATCACAGCATTATACCTCTTGTTTATATTCCCCAAAGCATCACGGGGAGCACAGCAGTCTCAACTCTGTCCTGCATGCAAAACCCCCGAGCTAAAGCATAATACTGAATTAAATCAGAAAGTTTTATGAGATCTGCCAATCTTTTTTATCCTGATATTTTCAAAATTGGACAAATACTGTTTGTATCAAAAATCTTTGACTACAAGGGCAAACATTTTGTGCTTATGCATGGAATAAAGGCCTATTTACGGCTGTGTTTACAATTATTACTGATGCAACCAAACATCAGGAAACATTAATGAATTCAATTCAAAACTCCTGTTGATTGCGTAATGATAAGTTAAAAAAGGTACGTGAGTGGTACTTCTGTAGTTGCCAAAAAAAGCAAACAAGTATGCGATCTTTTCATATCTATTGTCTCAATATTCATTATTAAGCATGCAGCTATGACAGGCCCACACTGGAAACACTTCCCACCAACATGAGTCAGTTTAACACCTGAACACCACATGCTGCGATCGAGAGTCCTCGAAAACTTGTTAACAATGGAGCAGGGAACTTTAAAGAGATTTGCACAAAAATGGATAAATGGTTTATATATCCAGGTAACGGTAGCGTGATTGCAAACTTGACCAAACCAGCCAAGCCTGAAGACAGACCATTTCAGGATCACTCAGTCACAAAATCCTTTTATACATTTAACAGCATTTAAGCAATAGTTCAACGTTTCAGGCAAAATGGTCTTTCTTGCAGAGAATTAATTAATAATAATTAATAAAGAGTTAATCTGCATGTTGAATATAAAGCTGGAGCCGGCAGTTAGCTAGCATGGCTCCATCCTAAGGTAAATCAATTCACCTACCAACTCACTAATTTGTCATATTTCAACAGTTTATCCATTAGCTGCTTCAGAGACATTGCTAGAGGAGCTACATTATCGGTTAGGCTCAGCTAACTAACTGCTTTCTGTGGACTTTATATCTAGCATTAAACAATCAATCCCTGCTGGGGAAAATCCATAGAAAGTAGAGAAACCAGGTTCACAGATAAGGTAATGAATTAAAGTTTCATTTTGTGTTGAGTCACGTTCGCCTCGCCTTCCTTCCTCACTCACTGACATCTCATTTGGTGTTTTCCCTGAAAGCTATAGCGACAGGCGGTTAAACGAAACGCACCGTTAACTCGAATAAACTTGTGGAAAGTAATTTTAAGACCTTTCCGTGCGGACATGTTACTCATAATGTGTTCATTATAACTTCAATAAGTGTTGTATACCATTGCATTAGCGGAGGTCGTCATACATTTTAAACAAAGCAACCACAAAACTATATAGGCCAGTGAACTAAAGTAAATGTGCTGTATCTTAATGAGTATCTGACTAGACTTTGGCTTATGTTTATCTCTTGATCACAAAATTTAAATTTCATGAATAAGTCCCTCCGATGTGACCACAACAATAACAGTTACGGGGGGTGTCACAGACGCCCTGGTGTGGACTAACTCATTCATTTATTCATGTCCCGCAGTTCAAGGCTCCACTGTGAAGAGGCTGGCTGCAGCCCAGTTTGGAGCTGGATCTATCTCTCTCCACTCTGAGGGGGAGGCACTCTCCATGTTTGGTGTAGTGAGATTTGATCAGCTCTGCTCTTATCGCAGCCATTAGTATGTGTGCCTCTCTCGGTGTCCAATCCTTGAACATCAGATTTGGTCTCTCGGTCCCTGCTCGGAAATCCCACAGTATCGAATTGAAGAGGAGAGGGAAGCTTCTTTCTAAGGTTTGGAAAGTGTTTGCCTCTACAGTCCAGTCCACCAGGGCATTTAAAGCTGATTTATTGATGTGTGTGCTGTCAGGAGAGTTGTGCCATGTGATGCTGTCGGCCGTGACCTCTCGGCAGAGATCGCCATTAAAGGTTGGCTTGCTCGCAGATGCAGGACAGGGTGGAGGCACAATCCAAATGCAGTACACCAAATATGTTCATCTGGATACATTTTAAAGATATAATATGTATTAAAAGGACCTTTTTTATATATTTGGTTAAGTTGTGCACTTACGTTTTCCCAAATGTTTCCAACATTGTTCCAACCCAGAGAAAGTTATTTCAAGGTAACCGACAATTCCAGGAAAACATTGGATGAAACGTCCAAGAGTGAGTATGAAAGTCAGCGGAGGGGACTAAACATAACGTGAATAAAACTTTAAAACCTCATCCGTGAACATTTCTGAGTTCAATCATGTAACTCTTCCCCTGCAAGTGTGTTTGTTTCACAATTAACACAGCAGCTCCCACACTGTAATGAACTGCTGCTTCAATGAAAAATATGATGTTGTTTTAAATATTAGTCAATATATTTATGACAGCAAAATAAAAATGGGGCTCATGCTTTTGTCCACAGGGGCCGCCAGAATCAACAAACACATCATACTTCCTTGTAGCTGTTTTAAAGAGGTCGTATTATGTTAACTTTTAGTTCATACTTTTATTTGGGGGGTGCTAGTAGAATAGGTTTAGATACTTCAAAACACATACTGTGCATTGCTGCAGCATTCCTTTTCACAGGTATCTCGCCTCTGTTTGATCTTTGATAAGAGTTGCACATGTGCATTGTAGCCCATCAGAGGCAGAGTTGGGCGGGTCATGCCAAGCAAAGTAGTGTGATCGAAAATAACGCTGCTACAGCTAGTAACTATGGCTGCGGTACAGCCGTATACGTTTTATAAAATGCTACATAACACAATGAAGGAAAACCCAAAAAGCATAATATTACCTCTTTAAGTTTTTTGTTTACTTGTTTTTAAAAGAACAGTTAATTCAAGTTAATAATCATTTTGGACGCTATAGTTTGTGGTGTTGAATTGTACTTGTGAGGTGCATTTCTATTATTTTGTCACTCCTATTTATATCCAAATTATCCAAAACATCTATCTACTGAACATTTTCATCATCAATTAATCTGTTTTTTTTAGCTAAATTTGTTCATGAAATGTCAGAAAAAATGTCCTTTCAGAATTTCACAGCAGCCCCAGATGACTTCCTCAAATTGCTCATTCCATCCCAAACTGCGTGATTTAATTAGGAGATTAAAGTGACAGCGATACAAGACAGATAACAACGGGGAATCCTCTTATCCGTGGAGCTGGAAACAAAGAAAATGTGATGGATGTTTGATTGATAAATGTTAAAATCTAAATTGTTGGCAGTTGTTTTTCTATCTGCAGATTGATCAGACAACTCAGTCAAATTGTTTCAGCACTGAATATGACACAAAATGGCAGCACCACAGACCACACAGCCTGATAAAATAACCTTCATGAAGGTCGGATCTTCTGCAGGACTGCTATATTAGCCTGACTTACGGTACTTTAAGCTACCCAATAAACTGATAACTGACTCTAAAACACCTACATTATTCATGTGCACCACCTCAAATGAGGACCAGATAATTGCAATTTTAAAATCATGAAGCACAATGTTGAAGAATTCCAACGAAGTTTGTTGTAAAACTGACTTAATAAAGACAAATTATGCTACTTAACAAGGATACATGAAGGATAGGTTCAACAATTCAACACACATCCCTGAGTGAATATGGTGTCATTGCAGTGAATAGCAGTTCTGTAAATCAACTGTTTACTCGGCTGTCTGAGGAAACACATTTCACCAGAAGAGGGAGACATCAAATCCCTGAGAAAATTACCAAACCAGCAGCTATGTTCTCCTTGCTCCTCTGTTTGCTTCTGCAGGAGAACAATTCAGCTCAATGCTAATATTGTCAAACACTATTAACCTCACCACCCCGGCAATATGAATTCCAGCTATTGCTCCATCGCATGCAATTTAGGCCAGTGCCGCCACGCTCATTACTCGGTGTTTGATTTTCCAAATAATTCCATATGACACCTGTTAGATGAGCCAAATAGATCTGAGCCGTTTCTTGGATTTGGCCCCCGACAGTTGGACAAGGAGGAATTTTTCCTTCCTGGCAGTTGTTCCCTTCACCTGGACGCCAGTTAATCCCACGCCACTAATATGAGAGATACAAACGCTCTTTTACCTATGAGGATCCAATTAGTCATTTCTTTTCAATAAAAAAGATTCAAAGTGTCTTCTGAGAATTGACGTGCAGACAGACTTTGATCTGCCTCAGGCAGTTTTTCTCACCGTTTTCAAAGAGCGTTCCTTCCTCATCTCAGTTTATAATTATTCTGACTATTTTTAGAGTTAATGACTCCTTTTTGATGCACCTCGTCTCACCTTTTTCTACAACAAAGAAGATATTTGAAACACAGATGCACTATATTGACAAAAAAACAGTCTGACAGTGAGCTGGGAGAGAGAGGAGAAAGTCTCATCTGTCAGCGGTCGGACAGAGCAGACTTCATTTTGTTCTTGAGTGTTGAGGGATGATAGCTTTGGATTCCAAATGACGGGGGAACGACGTGATATGAGACTTTTCAACAATCCGCAATAATGACCTTTTCTCAGAAGCTACAAACTGTCAGGTAACAACATGTCTCGGGGGCGAAAATGGACAATCTTTTGGCACAGGTAGCCCCGGTGTCCTATCAATAGTCAGAGAGAAGGTATCTCTGGAGATGCTCCCCCCCCTCCGACAAAGACCCGGTTCAGCTTGCTTCCACAGGCCCCATGACCCCCCTGGACAAACAACAGCCTCATTCTCTGCACCACTGCTGACCTCATTGTCTCTTTGTGAAGGGAAAGTCCAGAGTTGCATTCTGTTAAATGGCAAATGGTGCATCAACAGCGAGCGGGACGGACCTCTCCAGCTCCAGCACAGGCCCACAGATGAGCTCCGACACCGCTGCCTGTTCCTCAGGACCGTACGCAGGGGAAACATGGTAGGAAAAGGGAGACTAGAATATTCACCTTGCTCCATCTGTCTGCCAACGCTTCTCTCATATTGTCACCTTCACTAGCACCCTCAGTATTAACTGTAACAGCTGCTGCTAACACGTGTACTGTTCTCTTCATACTTGCATCACACTTGTTTTCTGTCACTGTTACTTCTGGTTTATTCTGTTTTATTATCAATGTGCATCGTGTGACCTGTCCTGTACAGCTTCAATGATTTTTTTTCTTTAAGTTAAGTCATGCTAATTTAAAATCCAATATTACCCCTCTGGCTACAGTAGTAGGATAGAGCAGATGGCGTGGCATTTATTTAGATGGATTTTTTCCTCTGCAATTTTATAATACTAAGTCTGCATCCCACATCTATGGAGAGCTTTATTATAATTACTGTAATACACTCAATATGTTGCTTATAGAAACAGCTGCTACATGGAGGGTGAGTCCAACAAACACACACACACACACAGGCTCCAGAGTGATTAAACTTTTCTAACGACTGGAGCAGGAGAAGTGTTTTAACACATTTCAATTTAATTAAACGTGCTATAGAAGGTTAAAAGAAAAAAAGATATGTAAAAGATATATAGAGATAAGACACACACCTGTACGCACCTACACAGGCTGCATGACTTTATTCAATTTGATATCATAAAGTTAAACCAATAAATAATTAGTCATTTAAATTTGCGAGTGCTTTATTGCTAAAAACATTTTATCTATCAAATCAATGTTTTGATTTATTTTTGTCAACATGAGTCAAGCTCTTCTGCATGAATGTCCACAAGTCTGATCATACTTCTAAATCTTTAAGCGACCACGGAACCTAATAGTGTCTTCTTACTTTGTACTTGCACTTGCCTGTTGGAAACGTTTTGATTAACCTAAATTACTCTACATAAAACCTGCCTCTGCATGGGCCTACATATGCACATACCTTTATATTTACCTGCAATGACTGAATAAGAAAGAGATGCATCCAAAACTTAGTCTTAAATTTGGTTAGAATTTATTTTGGTGGTGAAGGTGATAAAAAGTGTTAAAGGAACAATTCATCCCAAAATGAAAATGTAAAAAGATCCTAAATCAATATGAAAAGATGTTGTTTACATCCTTCTTATACTGAAATCTTCACTGGAGCGGCTAAGCTGAAAGAGTTGGCGTGCATGAGGTCAACTGTCCGTCAAGGGTGTAACTAAAAACAATTTGAATCAATTAAGGATCTCTGGGCTTTGGGAAACATGGACCAGCTGTATGGAGCCATTTGTTATCAGTTTTTTTTTTTTTTTTTTATGTTTAAGTCCCCATCTACTTCAGTTGCTTAAGAGAATGCTGCAATGCTGTTTAACTTTGAAGCTCCAGACTTTCTATTGTGTAGATACGGAATTTCCATGTTTGGCAAACTTTTACTTTAATTTGACTTATTATAATGAGCATTTACATCTTACATAAAACCTACATTTACACAGGACCACATGTATACATACCTTTATGTTTACCTGCAATGCTTGAATAAGGAAAAGATTCGTCCAAAAATCAGGCAAAGCAATACATGTCTGATATCTGTAGACAGCCTGCTACAGCTCTGACTCAGTACATCTGAACTGATTAGTGCTGGTTATTATCCAGGATTACTAATTAAACCTGACAGGTGCACAGTTAATAAGGACGCAGACTTGCAAACTTGCCAACACTTGATCAAAAATAAACCAGTGAACAAGGTCTGATGTGCTAATTGTACTTATTATAGAGTCTTGATGGAGACACATCATCAGTGATTGAGAACCCAGTGGCCGTCAGCCATCCTTTCCACTCAGAGAAAACAGCAGGAGGCGCGGAGACAAAGGGAGTGCAGGGCTGGTTAAAAGGGATTCATTCTACTGCCCACGGTAAGCTCCAGCGGTGCACCACCTGATGGGCATCAATCAATCTTGCTTCATGAGTTCCAAAAACAACACGAGCTGTTAAAACACACTGCTCTTAATGTAAAAATGACCATGCACTGAATCATATCGTCCATGCTGCAGTGATAAGAAGCAAAGCAGTTCTTCCTTATTAAAATGTCACCGTCTACACTTGATTATCACCTCCTTAGTGTTGTGCATGTAAAGAACATTGCTCACTAATTTCTTGCCTCTGTCTCAGCGCCGCGTGTCAATGTACTATATATGTAACGGCTGACATTTAATAATTCTCTTCAGCTCATATCTGGGATCAGAAGGCATTAACTCCAGTCATAATTGTTGCTTTAGCTCACAGACTGGTGAGGCTGCTGGCAGCTGTGTGTGCAGTTGGACTCCTGGGAGGCTTAGCTGTAGGTGTCTGGTTTCTAGGTGAGTCACCGTGTTGAGAAAGAATCGCTCAATCGAGCTCCTGGATATTTTCAGGTCACTGTTACCCTACACAACGGAGCCTGAGCCATACTGGATGTTTGAGGCTGAAGCAGGATGTTTTTTTTCTTCTTATTTAGGTCCGCAACTAACAATTATTGACGTCATTGTTAATTAATATGTATTGATTCCTAGTTTGGAGTTTTTCCTTCATCAAAATCGGGGCTATGGACAAAGGATGTTGTTCACAGATTGCAAAGCCCGCTGAGGATATGTGATTGTGATTTTGGGCTCGCTGACTTTGACTTTGGTCTTTAAAACATAAGAAAATCTTCAAATGGTTGGTTGTTTTGTCTGACCAAGGAGCCCAAAGATATTTTACAAATCTTAATTTAAGACAGGGAAAAAAAATGCAAATTCTCCATATTGAGAAGATCTAAGTGTTACATATTCAGCATTTTTACTAATTTCTTAAAAGACTATAGAGTAAAAAAAACTGTCCAGCTAAGTAACAGCGTTACTGTTTCTGAACAATCTTAAACATATCTTTGGCATTTCTGTACTTCAGCACTGCTACAGTTTCTTGTCACTTATCGGCAGACATATACAGCATGTTGATGATTAGATATCTGTAATAAGCTAATATTGGCTGATAATGCCCTCGCCTCTTTCACTGATTCATTATTCACATTCTTACGACAGTAAAACTTTTAACATGATGAGAAGTACTTCAGATCTTTGCTTACCATATCAGTGAAGCTGGTTCTTAAGCTTTGGATGCCTCAAACTTTACATTGATAATGGCTCAGCAAAATATTTTTTAAAAAGGATTCCTGCATTTTGTTTTTACTTTAATGGAAAATTTAAGAAGCATTAGATCCAGTGTTTTTGGAGACTGACCAATAATTAAAAAACAAGTCAGGATATGACATCCTCTGCTGCCTCAATTTGTATTTTGTTTAGCGTTTTGTCCCCCAACTTAATGGAAGTGCAATTACTAATGTTTTTGAGTAGCCCTTTAAGAGTTTGGAACAACAAAAAGCTTTTCTGTGAGCTTTATTCCTCCTAATCAGCAGCCACCTAGATGTGAATATTTATATGTAAATTTCACTGCTCTACCAGGTAGAGTTTGTCTCTGGGTACTAATTCAGATGATGTCTTTAGTAAGATGAATACATTGTTCTACCTGTCTCACTAGCTACTTTAAAGACTAATTCACTACTATATATCTTTATCTACACACAGTCAAACTTCTGCTGAGGCCGTCCTACTCTCAGAGTCCAGTGGGACTCGGGGACACAAAGGAGACGCCTTTCTGCAATGTGACGGAGGATATTTCGACCTCTGACCCCAGGAAAGGTCTGTGTTTTCGCCCGTCTCTGCTGTTTGTTTCACTGCTCTATGAATTTACAAACAGTGCAGACATCACGTTGTTATGGGATTCATCACTCTGGGTCGAGGTTCAGCTCTGAAGTGATTTTGACTTGAACAGCCGCAGAATTATCATTCAACAGCTGCTTCATGTTGCCTTTCGGTTCCACTCTTGAGAGCCGCCCATTGACATACATGAAAACATTACACATAATGATCTGTTTGTATTGACTACATTTGCATAGACGCTTGTGTTTTTTTCCTAATCATCCCCCACTCAGAGAAGAGGTTGTTCATTACTGCTGACTGAGAGCTTGTCTCTGGAGGGGTTTTCAATCAATCAGGTTCAGTGTTTTACAGAATCAGCCCGGAGAACTCCCTCCTGGAGATCCAGCTGGGGAAGCTGCCCACCTGGCTGCCCGTGTGCTACGAGAGGTGGAACTCCTCACTGGGAACACTGGTCTGCAGACAACTGGGTTATCTGAGGTACTGGATCTCACAGCTAACAGATGTCGCCATGACACCTCCTCAGTTGATTACTTACATTAAGTTTTCTGAAGATTGATGTTTAAATATGCAAATCATGCATTATCTAGTTAAATGCGCACTCATTTGCATAACATCTCAGAGCAGAAACTGAACATTGGATGAAACCAGGTTCAAAATTCTTTCTTGGCAAATTAGAGGTAATAGTTTTTACCGGGGGAATCTAGGATATCTCTTTTTATCCCTCCACAAATCACAAAATACTCTAAACCGCCATAAAAAAAAATAATTTTCACCATGTTTTTAGGCATAAAATTTTGTATAAATCAGTCTATGAATGATATATGAGCAGTAAAAACTGCAGAATATAGATAGGAATACATTTTGGTGGATGTAAGTGCTTCTGAAGTGGAGAGTGAGATAAAACTCATTTTGGGAAAAATGGCTTGCATTTGACAAAAATGTTAAATATGATAAAAAAGGAGAATTATTACTAGTTATCACCATAAAACCTCCTTACATTGACTTATTTTTTATGTGTTACAAGTTTGCTTAAATATGCAAATTAGGTGTTATATAATCAAATATCCACTATTTTACATACAATTCCAGAAAAGAAAACTGAACACTGGATGAAGCCAGGCTCAAATTCCTTCTTTCATTTTGCTAGCATATTAGAGTCAAAAGTTTTCATTCAATTTTATTCAATTTTGAGGCGCCATTTTCTGCTATTTAACCCTTCCACTCCACTACATTTTGAAGGACAATATTGAGCCCTTTACTTTGCATGATCGCATAATCAAAAAAAACAGTATATAGTAGTTTACAGTATACTGTACATAACATAAACAAATGCATAATCTACATTTACTTGTACTTGATACTTAATTACATTAATTGCCATAATGTTATACACAAGTACTGTTCCTGTGGGTGACTTTCCTTTTTAACAAAGTAATATTTAAACATCATATCTTTACTTTTACTCAAGTATGACTATAGAGTACCATTTACCACATTGCAACTAAATGTCCAGGACAGAGATCTGAGCTAAAGTAGAAATCTAAATGTGTATTTGCACATTTTCTTTTTACTCTGAAAGCAAAATAGCCCAAAATCTTAATATTGCCTGCAGTGTCTCCACTTAACTCCGACTGAGTCTGGAGCGCCCACTCACTAACTTAAAGTTTAATCTTACGTGCCGAGGCTGAAGGCTCATCTTATTTATGATCCACTAATACCTCATCTGCACTCCTGCTTCACACCTTATGAGTCTGAATTATCTTAATACTCACTCCCGTCCATTTTTTTGCATTTATTCTCTTACCAGACTGACCAAGCATAAGGGAGTGAACCTGACTGATATCGGGCCGAACTACACTGATGGCTTCATTCAAATTACCTCAGACCACAGGAGCAATCTGGAAAATATGTGGCAGCTCAGGTAAGGCAATTTGTCTGAGGACATCAGACTCATAATGATGCAGACAAAATAGTGCCCACCAACACATTAATTATGCACCATTAGTTACTCAATTTATTTTCATTTTTCAGGGGGAGCTGTATCACAGGGAAGGTTATCGCTTTGCAATGTTTTGGTGAGCAAATTAAACTCAACTTTTTGTTTGACTTTGCACCTGACGCCCAGACCTGTAGTTTCTTAATTATACTAAAGAAAAAGCTTCACATCACTGTCAGCCAGTGAGTGATGCCGCTGGCTGCAGCACTGTCTGACCAGTCCACCTCCTTTTTTTGATGAATGGATCTCTGTGTAGAGTGTGGGACACGGGCGAAGCTGCCTAGGATAATCGGGGGAGTGGAGGCCACGCTGGGCAGGTGGCCCTGGCAGGTCAGCCTCTACTACAGCAACCGTCACACCTGCGGCGGCTCCATCATCACCAGTCAATGGGTAGCCACAGCTGCTCACTGTGTGCACAAGTAAGACTGCTGACCTTAGCGGACTCCACCACGGAGAATTATCAGTCATTAACAGCTGCATCGCATTGGATCCGTGACAGTCCCCTCTGATCAGAATCTGCGTTCTCTTTTCTTATCTAAAATGTCAGCTACAGGCTACCTCAGGTATCCAGCTGGGTGGTCTACGCCGGCATCGTCACCCGCAGCTCGGCTAAAATGGCTCAGCACACAGGCTACGCCGTGGAGAAGATCATCTACAACAAGAACTACAACCACAGGAGCCACGACAGCGATATAGCCCTGATGAAACTGCGGACCCCGCTGAATTTCTCGGGTCAGTCTGAGAGCCTCCTTGCAAGATAGCGGCACTCACACAAAGAAAATCTCTGGAAAAAAGTAAAATCAATACTGCGGCCTTGGTGGGGTTTTTTTTCCCATTATGCTGACACATTTCAGCAAACAAGCCTTCATCCTCCCCCCGGGGTCTCGCACCTTCTTAAACATCAGATTCTCGGCCCAGTTCCCTCAAATTCAAGGACACAACACAGCACAGTTTGAGAGATGCATCAAGGTTAATTACTGTAACGACACCGAGGATTTTCGTAATTAGAACTAGCAGGTTTTACAAAAGCTCACAGATAACAATTAAAAGGAGAGAGATGCTTAAATGTGTGAACACTTGAATTGTGTTGTGTTGGTCCCTTCTCTAACACAGCCCAGCAAAACAAATTTTGTCCAAGGTCAGCGATAGAGACAGAGAATACTTGACTACTCTTAAAAGTTGAAAGCTATGCAATATCTCATTTGTTTCATTATCACCCGCTTAAAAACACAAAACCAACACAAAAACCTGAGTTCGGCATGAACTTTTCTGAATCGGGCCATGTATGTCTCGCTGATCTTTAACAAAGCAAGTCTTTGTAAATGTCCGAACACATTCCAAGTAAATTCCCAGAAATTGTACAGTAGTCAGTGGGGAGAGACAAATATATTTTTGACACAGGTTGTCGTAGAAAAGTAGCAGAAAATGGAAATACTCAAGTAAAGTACCTTAAGAACTTAACAGATCTTCAGTAAATTTTAGCTAAATTTAATTCATCGTTTCGCTGTTAAATTTTGACACCAAGATTTTCATATTTCTCTGCGGATGAATATCGGTCCCAAATATCGATTTTAAGTCTCCTTGATTTCTAATTAACGCTTTCTAATACCTTTACAAGTTTAATGAACTATAAATGTACCATTTATTAATGATGGTTAGTATAAACTGCTACCTCAAAGTTTTCAAGGACCTGCAAGAACCTCGCTCGTACTTTGACAAAGAATAGGTGATCATTGCCAGATTTACAGGGTGTAATAACTGCTGTAACAATAATGATCAATGATATACAACTTTACTCAAAAGGATATAAATAAGATATAAGTCTCCATACAAGTTGAACAAAACTTTGACTTCAGCAGATGAATGTGAAAACAGCCTTCGAGTATCAAACCCTGCACAGTGAAGGTCAAACAACCAAGTGAAGTAACAATAAGAAAAACATGTTTTTTGAGTAAAGGGAAGACTTAAGGGGCCTAATTAACAATGGCTTGTGAACTTACCTATATTCAGAGTGCAAGGTAAACTTTAGGGAGCTTTGAAAAAAAAAAGTGTGTGTTTGTTTCTCGAAACAGCAGGAAGAAAAAGCCTTTATAACTATAAAAATGATGTGCTTTAATCCAAGGTATCGTGCACCAATCTGTTGGAGTTACAATATCAAGAGGCATATTCTTGTTTTCTCTTTAACCAGATACAATTAGACCTGTCTGCTTGCCTCAGTATGACTACGACCTTCCAGGAGGCACACAGTGCTGGATATCTGGATGGGGATACACACAGCCTGAGGGTGGTGAGACACTACCGCAGAGTTCTTAAACAAATTTACATCTGCTGCAAGTCTAATTCACACATGGTGATAGAGTGTGCCAAGTGCACTGACGGAGCAGCTTTTAATGTGCGTCTTCTCTCACAGTTCACTCGCCTGACACCCTGAAAGAGGCACCAGTTCCCATAATAAGCACAAAGAAGTGTAACAGCTCCTGCATGTACAATGGAGAGATCACGCAAAGGATGCTTTGTGCCGGATACACGGAGGGAAAAGTGGATGCGTGTCAGGTTGGATGCATGTTTTCAACAGTACCTTGCAGAGGCGTTATAAAGATTCATTCTCTCCTCCTTGATTAGTTTGCAGTGAAATGCTGGCATAATGAAGGCTGCGTGAGTCTGTTTTGAACAGTGTTTGTGTCTACCTCTCCAGGGGGACAGTGGGGGTCCTCTGGTTTGCCAGGATGAAAATGTGTGGAGGCTGGTGGGGGTTGTCAGCTGGGGGACAGGCTGTGCTGAGCCTAACCACCCTGGAGTTTACACCAAAGTGGCTGAATTCTTGGGCTGGATCTACGAAATGATTGAGGTAAACAGACTTTTTAGATATAGAAAATGTTGATATGCGTCAACAATTCACATACAAGAGACACAATCAGCTTATAGAATATGATGCACTATCATTTAGCCTATAGGAGGGCTGTAATTAGCAATTACGTTCATTCTCATTTAATCTCCTTATTATTTCATATATTTACCGATTACGAATTTAGTCTATTTCAGTCCTCAAAGTGCTTGTTTTGACCAACCAGCACTTCAGTACTAGATAATATTCAGTTTTCTATCATATAAGACAAAGAAACCCACTTGAAAATCTGGAAACAGCTAATTTTTGCTTGAAAAATGTCTGAAACATTTAATCGTCTATTAAAATAGTTGATTCTTTTCAATTGGCTCTTTGATTTAGCTGGTGGTTGTGCAGCTGTGGGTACAGCAGGTCTATGCAAAATATTAAAACCGTGACTCATATTAAAATGCTGCTCACACAGCAAGTAATGCATCAATAATAAAGATAATCCAATAATATAATATAGCACTGACAGGGGTCATAACGCTGCCTCGTGAGCACTCATTACACATTTAGCTGATAATGCTTCCATTCTTCTGTTTAAATTACTTTTTGATTGAGGGATCTTTTTTCTAATAACAATGGAGTATGTTTAATTTACTATATTTATTCCTAATAAAAGATTACAACATTTCTTACACCACTGCAGAAAAATCAGAGAGCCCTAATTAATCGTATACACTGCCATTGAAATGATGCTATCAGCAACGGGAAGGTATGACAATGAATTGTAATGACAGTTTTACATTGGTTTTAATTTCTGTTTCTCTTTGCAGAGCTACTGAGGAGGGCAGCAGAGGACGCTACTCATGTGAAGACATTTGACAACTTATAGTGAATATTTTTACTTTAAATGTCCGTTATATATTGTACACACACACAGAAAGACTGGAGACATCAAAATGCATTTCTACGTTATATTTTTCATGTATTGAATATAAATTATGCCTCTTATAAAAAAAAAAGTGTCTGGTGTGTTTATGTTTATTGAGCTGCAGTTCTGCTCTTCACCGCCAAGCGGCAACGGTGTGTCGCTTCCTCTGATATAGTTTCCATAGCAACTGACAACAATCACTAAACTAGCGTTAGCTGCTAGTTTAATTTGACAGACATTTACTAGTTTATTATATTTATGTGATATTGTTCTATAATTTACTATCTACAGCCTTTTAAAAAAACAAAAAAAACAGCTGTAGACAAGTAGGTCTTCCAACTGCAACTCACAGACCCTCCTGCAAGTTGTTTTCATATCAGCCTGCTAAATTAGAAGTTGGCTAACTAACTAGCTAGTGGCTACTTTTTGCTAACTCCAAAGTAACGTGCATACAGGCACCTTAGAATATGGCCTCCATCGGCAACGCAGAGGATGTTTTAAGGCAGGCCGACCAGTTTTGGTCCATGCTGGATGATTTGTGTCAAAGCGACCCCGCAGCTTACCGCAAGTTCATGGAGACACAGATGAAGGAAGGAGCTGCATATAGCGCGGCGCCTGTGCTCGACTCTTGTTTGTGCACCGAAATACTGGTGAGTTAACTTCGTCTGTGGCAGAGACTTCATGAATGGCAACCAGTTCACTTTTCTTTAACTATCAAGCCCGCATTTACAAACGCAAACATGTGCGTCAAAGCAGAGAAGCACAGGGGTGTCTCATCAACGATGGCTAAATAAAGGTGTTGTACCAAATTCTGTGACCCACCACATTCTGTGACCGGATGTCGCCAATTTATGAAAATCAAGGAATCCACAGAGGGTGAAAGCTTTTATGACAGAAACAGTAGTAAAGGTCTATATCTATAGATCACTGATTTGTTTTGTCTGTAAATGTGTTTTAAAAAAGAAAAAATACACAAAAGTCATAGGCAACTTGAGTAAAAGTAAAAACTACTTTTTTAAAAATATTGCTTTGGTCAAGGTGAAAGTCACCCATACGAATAGTACTTTAGTAAAATTCGTCAGGTGTCTCATACTACTGTGTACTCAAGTCACAAGTAGAAACAAATTATATATATAAAACACGTCTATACTCTATATACTATGGGTTGATCGAATATCAGATTCGATATTCTGCATTTTTCTGAGCATATTGAGCATTTTCCTGCTCTACTTTGGCTCTGATGCAGCATGCAGTCTGCAAAAGAAATAGTTACTAAAGTTAATAAATAAATGTGAGTAAAAAGTTTCATGTCTCTGTCTGAAATGTTGTGAAGTCGAAGTGTACAATTAAAGTACCTCAACATTGTACATAAGGTTAATCCTCACACATTACATCGTACAGTTTACAAAAAAATGTGTCTCCATCAAAATACAGTAAAGGCACTGTATTGCGATTGACAATGTAAAAATTATACGATGTAGACATAGGATCTAGTTGGTCCCAGAATTTGTTATGATGTCGGCAAAAATGAAAAGCAGCCGTTATCAATAATATGACTACGGTGCACTTTTTTTGTGAAGTGAAGATATTCACTGTGACAAAGGTTTATCAGATTAAGTGCTACTGTGTACTAGAGATGTAACTACAGACTTGAAGACTTCAATTACGGACTTACATTTTTGATAAATCAGTATTTTGTCTTGTATTGGTTTGGTCTATAAAATGTGAGCAAATAGCGAAAAAGGCCCTTCACAAGCTCCAAAATGGTATTCTTACGTGTTCAAATGTCTTTTAACATAATTAACACCTGTGAATATTCTGTTCATTATCAAAGAAAAAAAATAGAAAATAATCTTCTTTGGGAGGCTGAAACCAGTAAAAGTTTGCCACCATGTCACCAATTAGTCTTTGGTCATCATTTAAATTGTTTCAACTCTACTGTCCACCCATTAATACGAAACGTGAGACTTTTCCTACATATAGTTAAACTGCCCCACGTGTGTCTGTTTATAGGTTAGAAACAGGGTTTGTTTTGACAGTTTCTTTGACAGATGGTGCAACTGTGTCCTCAACAGGGGCCCAAGAAAGGGTTGCTGTACATCAACATATGCAGCTGGAAACGTGTGCCTGCACCTCAGGATCCCAGCAGGCCTTTACCTACGTGTGCAGGAAAACTGGAAACAGACACAGATGAAGGTCAAGGTAAAAGACAAAGCTGTGCTGCAGCATGAGCTACAGAGCCGACCTTTGTGTTACATCATGTAAAGAACACTATTAATAAATGGTGTTTTTCCTTCACAGGTGCCTACACAGTGATGGATGTGGCTTTAAACCCTGCAGTGCTGCAGGACAGTGAGGAAGATAAAGCAGAGGTATATATGATGGCCCTGAGCTTTGCCCAGCAGCAGCTTGGGATGACGTTATCTCAGCAGTACACTCTCATCAGCTCCGGCCCAAAAAGTAGCCCAGATGACTTGCACCGCCGGCTTGGGTTTCGTCAGTGCCCAAAAGTCTCCAAACAACCAGACGCAGGTAGAGCGATAAGTCTTATACCCTGACAAGCTGCTGTAAGCCCTTTGTATGAGAGCTATTTGCTTTTGCTGCTGCAGGTATATCATCTTTCACCTTCTACCACTTTTCCTAATAATCTATAGTGTTCCTCTTTACAGCCAGTCAGACCCCGGCTGCCCTTATACGGCAGATCTCCTCCCTACGCTCAGAGAAACAAGACGAGGACACGGCAGCCCAAATTATCCGTCGACCTGCGGAGCACAAAAAGAAGGATTTGATCCAGGTCATCTCCACCTCATTCGTGCAGCCTCAAAAGCCAGAGTACCAGCTCGAGGTGAAGGCTGATACAGCAGGAGTTCCTCGCAGCGTGGAGCTGACAGTGGAGATGCCAAAGGTTTGCTCCATGTCAGACTGCCAGCTGAGAATCTCTAAGGTTAGTGGTTGCACACTCCCTTGAACAGTTATAATGAACCACTTTAGAGTCCAGAGTGTGTCGGTGCATAGTTGGATGTCATAAAAAATACATAATTGGCCCGTTTCTACTTTTGTGTGTTTTACGGTGTGCTGAATGTATTTTTCTCTGCAGGACGACGTCCTACTAGAAGTGGAGGATGTCTACTATTTGCTTTTGGAATTCCCAAAGACTGTCAGGGAAGACACAGCATCTGCCATCTTTAACAAGAAGAAACGAAGGCTTACTATGAGAGTGGATGTTTTCTGAGCATTTTGTACACGGGGAATGGGGTCGAGAGACTTCTGACAGTGAGAATGCCTAAAAATGAATAACCTAACACAGCCTAAATTTCTGCTATGCAATCTGAAAAGTTGTGCTAACACATTTTACTATGCAAGAAATCAGAAGTTTAGCCAACAAACTAACTGTAAACTGATCAATTCCCAAAAATAAAGCGATGTTTTCACTGACACAAATATGCTGTTGTGTGGGTTCTTAACCCCAAAAAAATTAATTGACTTTAATGACAATCTGTGGGGCTTGTTTATTAGCGTGTGGGCGTATGAGTGGAGGTGTATAATGGCGAGGAGCTGGTGTACAGTGTCATTACGGCACAGCCGGGGAATAATTGACAACCAAATGATCCATGCAATAATTCATGTTTATTAAAACATTCAAACCGATGCGTAACAACAACATCACTATTTGGCAATCTGGAACATGTGAAAAAATGTTGGTAAACATATTTTAAGGTCTGAATACTGTGCAGTGATTACAGCTTAGGGCAAGTTATTTAATGTAAATTAACTTTCTTTCAAGTATTAAATCATTACTGACCATTTATCCGTAGTCCCGCCTATTAATTTATGAGCTGCAACCAATGCCTAATATCCAGTCCTTCAAAAAAGTGGTACCCAAATGTCAAGACAAACTCTTCATATGAAACATTCACTTTTTAAATCGTGTTTTGTATCGAAATGTGTTAAATCCATTGGTCCCAGTTAACTGTGTTACAACTTCTCTCTTATTATGGCATCATTTTGCAGTGGAATCCTGGTCCAGTGGGAACAACTGAGGTTTGTAGTGGTGATCTCTGGTTTTCAGGCTCTACCTCCTCTCTCCGTGGTCCTCCTCCACCCACGCTACAATCTTCCCCTCCCAGCCAGGCACGACTGCTCCATCCTGGAATACCTGCACAGCCAACACGCAGCATTTACATATCCAAGAAACACTCAAAAAGGTACAAAAGGTGAAGCTAGAAATTCTAAATGACTACTCCTTTTTTATCAAATTCTCTGGGATGGAAACAGTCCTCTTGCAGTTGTTTTCAAGTGTAGCCCAGCCACGGTTATTATTAGCATATCATGCTCTATTACTGGTGTTTCATATTTGCGTGGTGAAGCTGATGTAAAAAGAAGTAGTAGGGCTGTAATTTCACTCCCACGCCTACCTCCTCTTTCACTGTGCCAAACTCGGGGTCAAGGGCCTTGAAGTGGTATCTGAAACTGCCTTGTCTGTCCACGGCGGCCTTGAAGTCTCGCAGCGTCACCTCGCCCAGCCTGTAAGAGCACGCTGTCAGTCATAGCCTTTGCTCACATACACCCACGTAGACATTAAGCTTTATCCACCTATATGTGGCTCTGTCGATGCTTGAATCTAGCCATGTGTCCTCAGCGTGCAGCTCTAACTCAAGCAGCAATTTGCTCAAACATCATGCACGCTACACTGAGGGAAACAAACAACAACACTGTTACATAAACCCACCATCAAGTGTTTTTATTTTCACCTTTTTGGGATGTTAATCAGAAACGGGGTGAGCGAGCGATCGGTGAAGTAGAGCACTTTAGTGGAGACGGCGGTGTCCAATCCCGGGCTGCTGTGTGAGTGGGCCATTTCTGGAAATAATTGCAAAAACAGCAAACTGTTTTTCACAACCAGAGTCTAAAATGGCTCCCACCTCACAGGCGGTAATGCCCTCTCCATACATAGCGTTGTAATTTAACAGCACAATCTGATTTAACAGCCAGAGTTGAGAATGTTGCAGAGGATGACGAATCTTAAACAAAACAAAGATTTTGTTTGTCTCACTTGAGCTTTGCGGCCAGGAGTCACGGTCTGTCGAGTTAGCTCTGCGTCCTGGAGATTTAAATTCCTCCTAGAAAAAGGAGAAGACGAAGGATTCATTCACCATGTGACAGATGTGTTGCTACTGTTTGGATTCACTCCTGAAAATGGTGTTTGTGTGTGTAAGTGTGCATGTACCCCTCTGTCCTGTCTGCGCTGGGTGTCCATTGAGTGTAATCGGTCCATGAGACTGGACACGCCCTGCTCCAGGGTGTCCAGGGTGTGATGTTGGGGGTCATGGCCAGAGAAGCTGTCCCTCAAACTGCGCAGTGCCTCCCTGACCAGCTGCAACTCTTCCCCCTGTGACAAACACCATCCCGATACTCAGACAGTTTCTATTGATGTAGTTTGGTTTTTCAAAACAGAGGCAAGAAGAGGGAAGGCTTGTTTTCACCAACAACAAGTAGAAATCATGAGGTTCTATGACAAAAATACGATATAGTACTTCATTTTTGATATAGTTCCTCATAATCCTGCTCTTGTACCTCATAATCTCGATCCAGCAGCTCATAATATTGATCTAGATCCTCATTATTTTGATATAATACCTCATAAATTGTATATAGCTCCGGATGATCTTGATCTAGTTCCTAATCATTTTGACAAAGTTCCTCATAATTTTGCTATATTTCCTCATAATTCTGATAAAGTTCCTGATAATATTGCTCTAGTACCTCATAATTTTGATTTTTTTTTTACTTCATAATTTTGATGTGGTTCCTCTGAATTTGATCCCGTTCCTCATCATTTTGATCTAGTTCCTTACAATCTTGCTCTAGCACCTCATCACTAAAATTATAAACTAGTTTGATGCAGTACCTCAAAATTTAGTACCTCTTACATTTTATCTAGTATGTAATCATTTGGATATACTACCTCATAATTCTGACCTTGTACCTCACAATCTTGATTTATCTCATGATTCTGGTTTATTATTTTATAATTCTGACCTAAAGCATCATGATCTGATATCTCAAAATTCACATAACGCATCATATTCTTCATATTTTTGTCATGAACCACTGTGAATCTATTTGATTCTTTTCCTCCAACAATAAGCCATCAAAATCAATCCAGTAAGAACAATTGATTAACAGTATTGATTAAAGACTGAAAATAAAAAGAATACGTACCGGTGCACGGTGCTTGAATACTGCCGGAGCTGTGGAAGCCACTGAGTTACTGTAACCACCACTGTCACTCCTGAACGACTGCAAAACGGACAACGATACAAGAAACATACATAAATAATGCTGAATGGGTTTTCATGTGCATATTCTATCAGCCCCACGGTTTCAAGGCTCAATGTAGCTTATTCCTTTGTGCTAACACATCAGTGAGCTCCTGAGTGACACGGTTCTTCATTGTGTTGAACACAGGCACTGTAGTTTATTTTGAGTCAATCCCTCTCACAAACACAGCCCTGCTGCTGTAAATACTCATCATAATGTGTATTAATCCACAGCTGAAAACAGTCCCCCAAATGCAATATTTACCTTTGTTAGAGGAGTGTTTTCTAAAAACTACAGCGCCAAGCTGTTTTTGCAAATTACTTTTACAGCCAGCGTTATCCATTGAATTACATTTTTGTCTCTTTTATCTGAAAACACTCCAAAAATGTCACAATAAGTAAAAAATATCATAGAAACAAAAAAATGCCCAGGAGTTTTGAGGATTAATGTCTTTGCTGCCTACATTTTATATCATTTTTAAGAATTTGTTCATTTTAATTTGCTTTCTTGTGAGAAATACTTTCTGATACTGGTTTCAAAAAATGCTCTATGAATACTTTTGTTATATGGCTGAAATACATAAAACACATCATGGTTCCTACCCGTCCGAGGCTGACTTCATGCGCTTTATGCTGCACTTCATCGATCTTCTGCTGCTGCTGCTGCAGTATTCGGTCCTTCCGCCCGATTTGCTGCTATTGTGACAGAAAGATGGATGACATAAGTCGGCATATACGTCTATGTATCCAACAAGTGCACTGAAGTGTGAATAATAGAAGACGATACCTCGTATTCACTGAGCAATTTGTTCCGTTCGCTCAACTTGTGTTTGAGCTCAGCCTGCAAACAGATATATCAGCGTGATGTATGAGTGCTATATTGCTCTCAAGGAAAATCTGCATCCACGCCGGTCAGGCGGGTCAAATATTTATCGTGTCAAGCGGAAATCATCACTTGTCTCACATTTTCCCCTTCCAGCTGATCCTTGGCCATGTTGCACCTCAGTAGTTCCTGCTTTAGCTGCAGCACGGCATCCTCCTGCACTGCCTGGCGCTGCTGCAGAGCATCCTAATGAGAGAGAGGGAGGAGATCAAAGAAACGTCCAGAGAAGACCTGAATACAGATACACTGCCTCCACCTGCCTCACCCACTGCATACGTCCACCCCCCAAACTTTATTATCTACACAAAGCAGTGGAAAATACATATTGTGCGTGATAGAAACTGCAGACTCATCAGCTTGGGATGGCACAAAAGTTGCAGTGGATTGAATTACATCCTTTAATCCATTTTACTCACACACAAAGGATAGAAATTAGAGTAAGAGGTTTACCTTGATGGCCTGAAGGTGGCGTGCCTCCTGTTTGTGCCTCATGAGTTCCCTCTGAGAGCCACACAAATGTAGAGAGACATTAGAGAATGGGACTCTCTGCTTGTAGTGCAGCTCATCTATATTAAACCTAATTACATTTACTTACTGTACCTTGAGATCAAGGGCTTCCTCCGTGCTTTGGTCCAGGCGACTGCGGATTAGGACCTTCAAAGGGAGAGGGTATGAGCAGCGTAATTAGAGAACGGAAACACGTCAGAACCTATGAGGAGGCAGCGGGTCGGCATGACAGCGGGCGAGCAGATCAGAGAGATTCAATTGTGCTCTATATACAGTAGCCACTCCGGAGAGGAGTGATGGCTGCAAACATCATCACAACAGAAGGGCTGACACTGACACTTCACACAGAGCGGCGAGCAAGTGGTGTTTTCTCGAGTTAGCAGAGAGAGGGCACCGTACCAGCTGCTGTTCAGCATTGGCCCGGTTATCTCCGAAGCTCACAGATCCATCCTGGTCCTCCTCGGGGAGGGAGCCATGGAGCAGCAAAGCCTGAGGACAAACACACACACACACACACACACACACACATATGTATAGACACACAGTGTGAAGGCCTGAAAGCAGGCGCATTAAATATACATGGCAGAGGAGGCAGATTTATTTCTGTGTTTGTATTTGTAAATACAGCAGTTTGGGATTTTTACACTTGGCTGCGCAACAAGATTCCCTTTTCGGCTAATAAAACCAGGGAACTGAAACTGAGTTGAACTGCCTCAAATCAAAATGAGAAGCACACAAACTTCAGCAGTCTCACCTGCTCTCACCTACAAACATTATACACAAGTTTGTTAATATAATAATTACTTCTTTTCAGAACTATTAAATATTTGCGCCATGTTGCTCATTTGCAATATTCGCTGTTTTTTAATCATTTTCTTCTTCATTGTGAGGTATCGACTGCTTGGCAATAGGTGTAGTTGTACAATAACACATTTTCTCTTTCTTTGGTTTTCTTACATGTGTAGTTACATATGTACATATACTTATATCTTTAAGGATCATTGGCATATGTCTAAAAGCTACTATCTTGTTTTCTCTTCAATTATTTGAATTACTAGACTAATATGGGAGCCACAGCTTGCACAATATATATGTGTGTATATATATATATGTGTGTGTGTGTATACATATATATATATATACACACAATTTACACAG